>VXAY01000612.1:128042-138754 GCA_013399855.1 Oxyruncus cristatus | reverse complement strand
CCGGGCGCTGGCCGCCCCCGCCGGGGCTGCGGGGACGGCGCCGGGGACCTGCGCGGGGTCGCGGCCCCGCCGGGTAGAGGGCGGGCGGGCTCTCCGGGAGACGGTGACACGGAGCCCCGCGGCTGGTTCTGAGGCGCCGGGCACGGTGCGGGACGCAGCGCGGGGGAGAACAAATAAAGTGCCGGCGTGCCTCCAACACGTTTCGTTCCTCCGTGTCCGGTTGCGCGCCCGGGGGGAGCAGCGGCGGGGTCCGTTTGGGCGCTCGCCGCCCCGGTGGGGGCACGGCAGCGGGATCCCCCGGCTCCGCGCTCTAAGGGAAGCGACCATATCTGACCGCCGGCAGCTCCATGCGGCTGTGGTATTACTGAGTAAACCATACAGCGGGTCAGATAACCACCCAGCGAATGACTAAATTAACCTAAAAATAAGCAAACGGCAGTAATGCACGCAAATGTTTTGCCCAAGCTGCCAAAAAAAAAAAAAAAAAATCTAAATTTGAGAACTCTGGGTTAATTTTCAATATTCTTTAGCTTTAACTCGAGGGAATTATCCATTATAATCTGATAAACATATTACCTAAAGAAATTTGATTCATTTACTTGTTTCTTTCTTACTAGTTGTTAGCTTGTTAGTGATGGTGAGTAAATGATGTATGATGGTCTTGTAGTGATAGGACAAAACAGTAGTGCACACTACACCAATTTGTTTACAGACTTGACACTTTTTCCTTATGTAACTGGTATTGGTGTTCTTCTTAAATAGGCCATACACAGGGCTGGGGTTTTTTTCCCCATTTAATAACCTGTTTTAGAATTTTACATCTTGCATGGAAACAGTATTAATAATTGCAAGTACAGAGAAGTGTCCTGTCATTAATATGTCATCAGATGCTAAGAAAATAATTAGAGCTAAATTTGGTCATAGTTCATTTAAATATAGTTGTGTATAGTTTTAGTGGTGTCTGGATATAACATTGTACTGAAATGCAATAGTGCATGTTTACTGTTAGATTGATACTTGTATGCCTTGCTTTTCAAAACTACAGATTATTTATTTTTTAAACCACACCAAAAAAACCCTTAATTCTTCAGAGGAGATAACTGAAAAAAAATGTTTGGAAAAATTACTTACAAGATACCCTATAAGTTGTTTAGAGGACGATGATTTCTTTTTTTTCTCTGTGATATAGAGTAGTAAGAATCAATATTGAATTAAATTATGAACATAATTATTGTTATGCCAGTAAGTCAAGTTTCCTATGCTGTAGTCAAATGAATCATGTATGTAATGGCAAAAATAATGATTATGGGTGATGTTTGTCCCATGTAGTAGTTACAAAACTGCGACTGTACTAGAAGCTCTGCCTGTGTGTTTTTGACAAAAATAACTGTTTTCTACTCTGATTATTTTAAAATACATTCTGTAAAGGACAGGTGCTGTTGTCTCAGTTTTATCGAAACTTTTTTTTTTAGTCTCAAAATGTATGAGCTGTTGTGTGCTGGGAAAATGGTGGTAAGTAAATGAAGAAGGAAACCCCAAAAGCTCTTCCTCCTAAGGCCTGAACAGCTGCAGTCTAGGCCATTCGTAGGATGCAGTTGTAGGTCACACACAGCGTTTCACATTGCATCACCAAGCACAGAAGCGAATTTTGAAGCCCAAGCTATTAAACCATTTGTTCCTCTTCTTTCTCTGTTTTGTAACTCCCGGGCAGCGTTTTGTTTGACTTGCAGCCGAAGCCCGCGGTGCGCAGCGCGATCCTGGGGCGGACGGGCGAGGCACCACGCGTCTCTCCGAGCAGGGGCTGGGGCGGGAGGCAGTTTCCAAAGGAACCATTTTCCGCTGGGCGGGGAGCCGAGCGCCCCGCGTCGCCGCGCGAAGCTCGGCGGGGTGGTCTTGCGGCCCGAGGGGTCCCGGCCATGAAGCGCCGTGACCTGCGGGGCGCCCGGGGCCGGCGGGCGCGGCCCCTTCTCCGGCGGCGCGGCGCTGTCCGCGGTGCTGAACCCCGCGGCCATGTTATTCCCGGCGGAGCCCCGACCGCCGTCCTGTCCCATCCTGTGTCAGCCCGGGCGGCTCCCTGGTGCTTCAGCGCAGGGAGGTCACGGCAGGGTAGTGCTCTCACCCACAGCCTTTATGTAATACACTGTATCACTCTGGTATCGAATGCTGGCAGCAAAATAAATGACCAACACTACAGTGCTTTCTCCTTCAGAACACGAACCCTTCCACCAACACAGATTTTTTTTTTTTTTTGCAACCAACTCGGGAAGTGTAACATTACCCGTATGAAATGGAGGTACAACTGAAACCAGCAACTAGACGGGAACTTGGCATTTGCTATTTTTAACCGCAGGTTCAGTTTATGGAAGGACATTCTGAAAGCGAGTATCAAAACAGCGTGTCATCAGTGAGAAGGAAATAATAACCACTCGTGGTACAGGGAAAGTTCAGGAAAAAAGTGGATATCCATTAGCAGCAATGCAAACACAGGCATGAGGTTTTCTCCTTTCTTCCTCTCTTTAAGAATAAACAGAAAAGTGCAATCTAGTAGATTTTTTTTTCTTAAGTTTACATTAATGTGCTTCAGCCTCTCTGGTACATGAAAAAAAATAAAAGGGCTTTTTTAATTTGGAGAGACAAATGTTCATTTTCTGTAATTGCACACTGTTTTGAATGTAGTTGAACAATAAAAAGCAAATATACTCCTCTGGTATGATGAGTAGAAGCTAAAAAAAACCAAAAAGGCAAAACCAAAGTGATGTGTTTTGTGTAGGAGGATAACAATTTTAAAAATATACATTCTAAAAATAGAATGAATTGATATGCAGGGTCTTCAAATGAAAGGTCAGAGGTGACAAAGCGGGACAAAGGTCATGCAGCTCATTTTCAAGCAATCAGTTTCTAGTTTTTTCATGATTGAACAAAAGCTTAATTATACAGAAAAGTGAGGACTGTAATATTTAACTAGTCGATTTTAACAGAGAAAGAGAGGTAGTTTTACAAAATTCCCTATTTTCTTGAATATTGCTCTGTTATGGAATTATTTGTGTTACTGTTACTGATACAAAAATGGGTCTGTCTTAAATTTAAGCATTAAAATACGTTTCTTAAATTAACATTTAAAAATCTGCAATCTGTATTTAGCATTAGTACTTGAGAAATAAGAGGAGTGTGTAACCATTTTCTGCTTTGTCAGTGATTTTAGTTAAAAAAGAAAAATCTGTCCTGATCATCCATATTGTTATTTCAATACAGTTAAACTGCAGGTCCACTTGTTTTGGCATTTGTGCGCATACTTATTATTTCTAGCAAACCACTTTGCTCAAATCCCATTTCCGTCTTCAGCATTATGTGTGTCAATGTGCAGTAATTACACAGACCTAAAACCTGACTGTTGAGCTAGTATGTGTATGTTATTATCATGTTATTATATGCAATGTCTAAGATGCAGGGTTTTTAACAATTTGAAGAGATTGGTTCAATGTTTATATTAATATTACATTTAGACTAAACCAATAAATATTCTAAAGGTATGTAACAAATATTCTATAGGTAACATTTGATACATATTTAGACCACATGCAGTAATGAAACACCCAAGGCTAACTCCAGAAATTCAACTGTTAAAATCTATACACTCACTAATAATTTTGTATCACACAGTAGGTTTCTGCTTTCCTTTCAGATCTCCTGTATCTGCTTCAGCTACTGATGTGTGCATTGATTTTGAAAGTTTTCATCTTTTATTTTAGAAATTGTGAAATTTTAGTTATGTATCACTGATGTTGCTGTTAACTTTTCCCCCCCCCGATTTAAATTAATGACCTATCTGCACTAAAGTTTATAAAAAATGACCATTGCATTACTTTGTTTGGTTGTTTTAAACAGTGACTATCAGAAGGCATGACATTCAGAACTGATGTCCACTCCAGTTGAAATGAGAAAGATGTGCCCCGTACTATCCATACTTCTAGGAAAGTGAATATTGGTGTTTAAAATACAGACAATTATCTGCTGTTTAACTTCTATAATGTTCGATTATTTTAATAGACAATATCCATATCAGTATTTGATAAGCATGTTAGAAACTACAAAAGATAAAAAAACTCCATCTTTTATTAGTGCTCTCAAATAATAATTCAGTGACAAAAAAATCCCAACCAAAATGAAGAAAGAAGATTCTGTGTTTTGTAGGTAAATAGCATGGGCAAATAAAAATTCTGTGCAAAGGAAAAGATATGTGAAAGGTGTGTAAATTCCATCAAAACAAGTATTAATGTAAAACATCCCAGAAAGGAGGTCTGAACAAACCAGTTGTTATAAAAGCAAATAAAAAATTATGTAATAATATATTTTTTAAAAATAAAACTTGTAGTGCCATCACTTTTGAGGGGATGATGTAACATCTCTATATGGAATGTGAACAATACACATTTGATTTAGTGTAACCAGGATGATTGGAAAAAAAACGCACATTTTTCTTTGAAGATTTAAGTATTTAATTCAACTTGTCATAATGTCTCTTTCTTAATTTGGCCTTTGACATGTATCTTTTCAGCACTTCATTTGGCATTGTTTTGTTTGCAAATAGTTATCAAGGGGGGGAATAAAATCTTATTCTCTGTATCTAGTTTCTCACAGGAATAAGCAATTACAAAATCAATGATAAGTTCTGAAAAATATTTTGATCTATCTATGATTTGAGAATTGTGGCTTTTAAAGTTTTTTTCCTCACAAGGTACTGATACTAATTTATATAAAAATACAAAGAAAAATCCACCTGAAAACATAAGATCACAAGGTAGTTTTTTGTTTCATTTCTTGCATAGCAAATAAATGTGTGGCAATTTCAAGAAGCACCTGCTAACAGTAAACTGGGAACAAAATATTTTAAATATGAAGGAAGTAAAGGAACAGTAGTCAAGGATAATGTGTTTCATTTTTAAATTGTGTATCTAAAAAATTCATCTTTGAATCACAAAATATTGTTTTAAACATTTGTTTTTCATTGCTTTTTAATTAAATAGTTATGATAGTTGTTTAATATGTATACTTATAAATATATTTAATAAGTGTATATTCAAATTCAGACTATAAGAAATTGCAATTTTACTAAATCAAATACACTAAATATGAGCATTATATATAAGTAATTTCAATCCTTAAAACAAAAATAGCCTTGTTCAGCATTTTCCTTTAGTATGTACTATTAAAGTTTTAAACTAAATAGATCCTAAATAGTTTTTAATGCTAAAGCAATTATCAATATAATAATAGCCTTTAATTTTGAGGAGAAACTCTAACCCTATAGTTGTCAGGCTTCCATTAGCTCACATTCGGATATGGTGGAGTTTACTACTCCTTTTTATTGCCCAAAAGAATCAGATTCATAACAGCGGTAGAAGCACATTTTACCTTTCTTTGTTATCTTCTCACTGTAGTCAAATGACATTCTTACATATAGTTAAAAGGTGCATAATGGGATGTTTGGTCTACAAAAATGTGTACTTCATTTCTTAAAAACTAACATGTGCATAGACTCTTCTTATATAGGGAAAAAATCACACCTGGGCTATTGCCTAGTTGTTTTATTTACTTGAAACTGTAATTACCTTCCTTCAATTCAGTGACAAAAGTGGGTAAACTTAGCAAAGAAAGACTAAATTTTAATTCGCTAGTTGTTCAAATAACTTTCTTAAGTCAGCATTATTTAAATATTTTGTCATCTTGTAGACACTTGCTAGAAAAATAAAGTAACAGTATAAAAACAGAAGTATGGAAGAACAGGAAAGTAAATTATGGCTAGATTAAGAAGAAAATTGTGAGAGCTTTCAACCGTTTCCCCCTTGTAATTATATAAGGACATTGATACTTGAGTATACATTTTCAGGAAATCTTAATTTTTCTTATCTATGCATTTCAAACTAACTATATTTTACTGAATGAAATGAAAAGAGGAAAAAGTTTAAACAATAAAACTATCTCAGGAAGACATCCATTATTTAGAACTGCACATTGAGGAATCCATGTAAAACAAGTTAATTCAGAATGTAAGACTACATTCAGTTGTGGTGTTTTAAATCAAAATACTGTGTGCATAGTGCTTCTACCAGCAGTCAAGAACTGTAAATCAGAGTAAGATTCATTTTATCTGACTACTATGTATGTATGTGTGTATATATTTTAAAAGCTGATGTTTTATGCTCTATGATTGGGTTCTGTACACAGAGTTTTAAAATTCTCTGTGTACGGTTTGCAGTATTCATCCATTTAAGTCTTTATTCCTGATGAGTTAAGTAAAAGAGATCCTTTTAACATTGTAATGTTTTTCCCTATTCCTTTGCATCACTATCTTGTTTGATATAAAATAAAGTTTTTGGTGGGGTTTGTTTTCTACTTGTCCTGCACTCTGATCATACTTATATTATCCAGCATTCCTTAAAAAAATACTGCTGGCTTTGTCTGTGGAAGAAATCACTCCCCTGGCTACCCCTGACTGTGAAAGAAACAGGTTTAACATCTGAATTTTTTTTTCAACTTACTTTTGGAGGAAAGCATATAACTTACTTAAATGGAGTAACTATATATGCCTGCTATACTTTTTTCCAAGCAAATTGTATTTCTAAATTCTTTGGCAGCAAACTTACTTAAACTAATGAATTCAAAACTATTAATAGCTAAGAGAAATCTTTTGAAATATATACAAACTTGATGTTATTTTTTACTGACCAGTAAGTTGTCAAAAAATACACTACATAAGCTGTTAAGTAAGCTGAATTAGAGAGTGTGATACTTGAAAGGGAAGGTGATTACCTTTGGTGTTTGTCAGTGTGCCTATACCTCATACTGCACTTTTCACTCTATTTAATATCCAGCAATATTTCCATATGGTGCTCTGTTGTATTATTTTTGTGCCTACTGTTACAGTATCTTTCCACATACTATGAATGCCTAGTTAAAATAAGGGTAGATTTCAAAGAAAGGGACTTTTTCTCTCAATACACCTTGCTGTCTAGTAAAAAATTCCTAAACAGTATTTATTTACTTATTTGCAGTTATAAAGTTCCTGTAAATGCCAAGATATTTTCAGAACTAAAATGCCAAAATACTTTTATGGTGGTTTGTACAGCATAAGGAGGCACAGAGAGAGTTCACCATGAGTCATTTCAGAGCCCAAACCTGATTCCATTTAAATGGAATTTACCTCTTTCAGTTGGATGCAGCAAAATACATGCCAAAATAGTTTCTCGTTTAAATTATCTGTTTAAATGAGCTCACAGAATTGAAATGCCTAGGCTTTTCTATACTAATATCCTTTAAGCCAAGTTTTGGGCATTATATCAGGAAGCTTTTTGTAATAACTATAAAAAAATTACATCTTTTTTTTGCTTAATAGTCTGTTAATATTTGTTTGCCCCTATAAAACATGTGATGCTTACAAGTGCGTTATGAAATGGCAGTACTGGAAACAAGAATTATTTGAACTTGTGCTGTTTTCTGCTACAATTTTAAGAACCATACTTCCCTGCTTTTAGTCCTGACACCACTCCCCAAATACTTATTTTTAATCCCTTCATAAGGGAAGCAGGCTACATGCCAAAGCCAAGAACGGATCCTTTACTCTATGCTTGCATATTTCATTATGCTGCATAAATAATGCAAGTAAATCTGAAAGACACAAAAGCCACATAGCCACAGGTTGGCAGAACAAAGAAACAGATACAAGAGATTGGGCTTCAGTACCTGAAGGTGTAAAAGCAGAGCTAGGTTTAATACATGACAAAAGTCCACACAATTCCAGTGGAAAACTTAGTTACTACAAAAGAGAAGGAACTGAATCAGCTTGCCAGTGTTGTTGCACTGAAAAGAAAGGTTCTACTACCCTGTTTTCCGATTTCTAGTGTTGGAAAGGATTGAGGATAACTGACTGTAGGGGAAAAGAAGTTAGAGGGAAATTTGTTTTTCATTTGACTTTGGTCATTCTTGTTCTTAATTTGCTCACTCCTAGTAGGATATCTAATTTTTTTTTTTTTTTTTAGTAAGAGAGCAGGATAACTGTTCGGATGTGCTC
Organism: Oxyruncus cristatus; assembly: GCA_013399855.1. Lineage (NCBI taxonomy): Eukaryota > Metazoa > Chordata > Aves > Passeriformes > Cotingidae > Oxyruncus > Oxyruncus cristatus. The sequence continues at coordinate 130,686 of VXAY01000612.1, read as the reverse complement.
TTAAATTGGAAAGAAGACAAAACTCAGATTTCTCAGAAAGAGTAGAGAACTGGGCTTATATCTAAACAGGTTGATAATTGGTTTTGGTGGAGTTTAGTTAAAATAGATTATTCAGAAAGACAGTAGAGGGTGACAAGAGGACAGGCTTGTGGCAGGTGAGTTTGTGCATGCTCTTATCTATCCATCTTTCATTTGGTAAACAAACTGGGCAGCGTAAGTAACAAACTTACTGCAAAACCAGGTACTTTTCTTCGCGCTTCCTGCCATCTGCAGGGCTTTTTTTCTGCATTATATTTTTATTAGCGTACAATGAAATTAGCCAGGCCTTTCTCAACTAGACCAAAGGTACACCCTCCATGAATTTTCAGTCGAGTCACACATCTGTATTTGTATGACTGACTGGTTTTGTTCAGATCGAGACGTAGAATTTAATACCAATACATACTATGCAGTTTTATCACTGACAGAATTGAAAGTGTTTTTCTGTTGATATTCATAAATTGGTGTTGAGTTACAATTTAGACCATGAAAGAATTATTTTATTGGGGGGTTTTTTTCCTTAATCATACATAAGGTATGACTTGATTGCTTCATATGTACAGTTTAAGCATAGTAAAGACAAGTCACTAGTTCTTAGGTTTCCTATAGCAATTAATTATTGATAAGGGAAACAAACAACTTCAAATATTCTGCAAATCTGTGTCTTTTCCCTCTGTTGTCATCAACTGCATAGCTTTCATAAGAGACCAATGAAAGGGGCAATGCCTTCACTGGTGCTAGGGGAAAAAAAAAGCAGTGGCTGATTTTTTATCTTATGCCTTGGTTATCTCATTGTGGTTTTGATGAGCTAGGTAATTCTCAAAGAGTAAGTTTATAGGTCACTTAATAGAGTCAATGCCCTGGCATTCTTGGCCTCCTAATGAGCTGTTAAACTGGAGAAGAGGTAATTAAATATGGTACTCTGGTACAATGTACGCCGTACTGACTCCAGCTCTCTGATTTTAGGTTCCTCAGAAGACGATGAGGTCATTCAAGAAGGTCTCCTCATGCTCAGGTCAGTCTTCTGTGTAGCATCTTACGTGGCTGACTGTGTATTTGTCAAACTGAGGGACTGCAGCATTTCTGTGCCTTTCTGACTTTGATGAACATAAGTATTGGGTGGGAGGGGGAAGACTCCTTAATTTTGTGCACAGGCTTCAGAGTTCTTCTTTGATGCAGTTTGAGTGTTCTGCTTCTGCAAGACAAATAAACAATTACGTAAGGAAATTTTATTTACAGTAACCCCACCTCAGATACCTGTCGCAAGTTGTGGGAGCCCACGGGTTTGTACGAGCGCTGCAGGACCACCACCGCAGCAGACGTACCAGTGGGTGCACATATCTCAGTCGCTGACATACCTACTCCTCGCGTTATTGTCGCGCCGCTGTCACGTTACCGCCACGCAGCCCCCTCCTATAGCGACGCCTCAGCATTGCCGCCCAGCCGCCCTTTCAGCCCCACTGCCTTTCCAGCTCCTGTGTCCAGCCCCCAGCCCTGGCACTCTCGGTGGCTGCCCGGGCTGGCGCATGCTCGGGCGGGGGCTCCCCGCGGAGGGCGCTGCGCGCCAGAGGGATATGCGCGTCCCGGCTCCCGCACGGCGCCGGGAGACGATGGCAGGGGTCGGGTGTTGCATGTGCGATGCGGCGCGAGGAGCTGCCCCTGTCACCGCCAGGCTGGCACAGGCGAGAGCGCCTGGGCAGTTGCCCGTCGGGGAGGATGCGCTCCCCGCCGGGTACGCACATCAAGCCCCGGTGCGGCTATCACGGGAGGAGAGGGGCTGGAGCGAAAGCGCCCGAGGCACAAACCCACCCGCTCATGGCTCTGCGCCTACCTCGCGGGAGGCGAAGCGGTGAGAGCGGGCCGTGCGGCCGGTGCCTCTGCGAGGGCTGGTCCTCTCTGCGGGGCGTTAGTCCTGTCAGACGGTCAGCCGCGACGACTGGTCAGAGCCTCCTTAAATCCCCCGGGGAAGCGGCCGCTATCAGTTGCAAATCCGCAGCTGAGAGACGGTTAATGTACGTGAGACCACATCCTGTATCCGAGCGCTCCGAGTGAGCGCCTACCGCGTCCTCCTGCCCGCGGATCATGCGCGGGATCACAGCAGTTCCCAATATTTTGTAAGTCTCCGCAGCAAACCGCCGGCACTGCCAGCAGAGATCCACGGACGGCAGGGCGGACCTGGAGACACTCCAAGCCGCTGCGTTTCGTTTCAACAAAAAATGCTCGTAAAGCTCATGTTTGAAACCGCGCTCCAGCCGTCAGTTCAAGCAGCGCCGCCTGCCAACGGCGGCGCGATCCCTCGGCGAGGGCCGCCCTGTCCCCGAAAGGGAGCAGAGGCGGGCTCCGGGCAGCCGGGCGCGCCCGCCGAAGGTGTGACGGGAGAAGAGCGCCGGGACAGCCAAAAAACTCTGCTCCAGCGGCGGGCGGGAGCGAAGGGGGAGAGGCGCCTGCTGCGCTCTGAAACGGCATTTCCCGAAAAGAGCTGAGCGGTGCGAAGGGCGTCGCTATAAACTTCACATCCCGCAGTCGCACGTCGAGCAAATCCCGTCAGTGGTAGACCTGAGCCGCGGGCAGGGCGCAGTTGAGTCGGCACTGTGCTTTGTTAAAA
>VXAY01000612.1:0-122981 GCA_013399855.1 Oxyruncus cristatus | reverse complement strand
CCTTACACACCCCCCCCTCCGCCTTTCCCTCTTCCTCAGCAGGGGCGAGTAAAGGTGGAGACGAGCCCGGGAAGTTGCCGGAGCAGGAAGAAGAGGAGGAATCCCAGGTTTTGCACGGAACCGGCCATTGCAAATGGTTCAATGTGAGAATGGGATTCGGGTTCATCTCCATGAGCAACCGAGAGGGAAGCCCCTTGGAGTCTCCAGTTGATGTCTTTGTACACCAAGTAAGACCCATTTTTGTCTTCCATCTCAGCCTGGCACATTTGGTTGAGTTCAGGGGGACTCTGGTTTCATGCAAAGTAACCTATTTTTTTTCTACGTATTTAGGAACGTATGTAATTAAAAGTTGCCTTAGGTGGTGGTTTTGTTGGCAGTGTTACAATTTGAGTAAATAAGGTCGTTAGATTTTGCGTAGTCCTGTGGCTGGAGATTTGTGTAAAGAGATAATGTTTCCTCGTATCTTTCTCCTTGGTTAGAAACGTCTCCTGTGGTTTTTATTTATTTTCAAATGTCACACTTTTTAAGGTTTATCATTTGTCACCAGGCTGATCAGAAGCAGATAAGCCTTTCCTTGGAAACTGTTTAAAATTAAGCTGGGAAAAGAATAAATAAATGTCGGGATTCATTCAAATAACATTTGAGTAGTTTTAAACGGTTTACTTGTAAACCTAGAATTACTTTTTAAAAGCTCATCTGAGATTAGTTAGTGAAATTAAGACATAATTATAGCGTTATTTGGTAGTAATGCAGACCTGAGAGCGTCCCTGTGGTGATACTCTGTAGCGTGTATGTGGTTTGGTTGGTTGATTTTTAATTATTCCTTTCGGGGCGGGGGGGNTCTGTGTTATCTCAGCCAGCTTAAAACTTGAGTTAAAAGATCAACGACCATTTTCCCCTCCATGAAAATAAAGCATCGGGCATATGGGGGGGGGGGGGGGGGGGGGGGGGGGGGGAAGTAACGATTAAGGATTCAGACCAAAAGTAGCGTCTCTGTAAGGCTGAAGGGGAAAGAAGGGGTGGTCCTTGGTTTTATGTTTAAGCACAACAGCGTGGATGGTTTTGTGTTTAGAACGTGGAAACTGGTATGAATGTCTTCACGCAAAGGAGTTTCACATACAAAATAGGTACAGAACGATAAAGGAACTTTTCCTGAGATCCGTACCGTGGCTTTTGAAGAAGGAGCATGTGTAGACCTTCCCTGGTCCTTCTGAAAGTCCACTTGGAACAATGTTATTTTGAATTTCACCCATATTCTCTGTGATCAGAAAACAGAAGAGAGGTATCAGGTAAAGAGACCATTTTGGGTTTGGCTAGGGCCATGTTAGGGAGGCAAAAATGCATCTTTTTACGTGGTTGTCCATTTTCTATGACGTTTGCAATGACGGGGCAGGGCGGTGTTCCATGATTGTGTAGTGATTCCCTTTTAATGTTGCATTTGGTGGCCTGGCTTTGTTTTATGATAATTTTCCTCCAGAGTTTTTTAAAGCATACACCTTTGATTAGGTTAATAAAAAGGTGGCTAAATCTTCTAAAGAAACTATTGCTGGGGCATGTTTCCTTGTGACGGGTGGTGGGGTAAATTTCTGATCTTGCCTTACATGTGCCCTGCACCTAAGGGCCTGCACTTCTATATAGCTGCTTGCATTTGGAATTATGTATGAAGTGTAGAATCCAGTAGTAAACTTACTGAATTCCTATACTTCCTGCTTTGTACTGGCATATGAGGTGCCCCCTGTTTGCTGCTGCTTTTTCTCTTTGAAACTGAATGCATGAAGTACTTCTCAAAGAAGGAAGAGTCTTTCTCCTTTTCCCTCTTTCTTCCCTTCTTTGTATCTTTCTAAGTTGTGAAATTGCTCTGTAGAGTTTTATAAATTTACTTTAAAGATAACCTTCCTTTTCTTAATGTAATTTTGTGTTAATGGATGTAATTTTTTTGCTTCCCAAATAGTAGAAAAACATTTGAAGCATAGCAGTGTTGTTAATAAAAAACACATTTGGAAACAAAGATATTCTTAGAGCTGTGGAAATAGAGAAGTGTTGAACTGCATGATAACCTGATACATTTAAGTAATACTAGACAAGGTGTGAGGTTTCATAATGGAAAATAGTCGTAGAAAATAATAAAGTAGTAGTAAATTTGGAAGTTGGTATTCAGTGGTGTCCCCTAAAGCAGGGGACAAGAAGGAAATGTTAGACAAGTTTGTTTATTACAGTTTAATAATCTACAAGTTATCCAAAACCCTGGTTTTCTAATACATATCACAGTGTAAAATGCAGTGAAAACTATCATGTTTCATTGCACATAAACTGTGTGTTTCAGTCATTTTGAGTTTACTTCGAGATATGTCTTACAGAGTGAAGTTATTAGTATTATGCAGTGGATTGCCCTTACAACAAAGAAAATACATTTCTCACCTTTTTCTTTCTGATTAAATCTAAGATATATATATATAAACTTCATGGTGTCATGAATCTTGTTTCCATCAATCAAAAGCAGAAGTTTTCTGTTTATGTAATGGGAAGAAGTGCTGTCTATTGTTTTTCAGACTACATTTGAGATAACTGATATTGCTATATAGAATGCTTCATGTTAGCTGACTAGTGGTAACAGTAGCAGCCTGAGCATAAAAATGTCTTTAAATCTGTAGTGTTATTTAACAGTGCTGGTTGTACATGACAGTCCTTTGCCTGAACAGTGATTGGACCCTATTCCTACTAGTTTAATTAATTTGAAAAATTTAGTCATAGTCACATGAAAAGTCCTTTTCAAGGCAAATATGTTAGATCATTAATCTGTTGAGACACAATATCGCTTTTCAAAACTGCTTTGAAATCACTTTATCATTTATTTGTGTTCATCAAGTATTGTATGCATTCACTCATTCTTCGGTGTTTGTAGCTATTAGTATCATTTTATATAATCAGGCAGTCTAAGCAGGGGAAAGAAGCTTCTAGTTTACTTGGTCAAGTCCTTTCAAAGCTAGCTCAAATACTGAGCCCTGCTACAGTATTTTTACTTTTTTATCTTACCTTTTCTTGGTAAGGTTACGCCCAGTTTATGAGATTTTGCTATGAGCAAAAACTTACTGTATTTTATAAAGTCAAAACTCCTGTAATAGTTTAAGCTCACTATACCTAGACTTTTGAGCTTGTAGTAAATAATTTTGCTCCCTTCTTGTAATTCCTTCTTGGTTGTGAGCAGATTATAGTCGTGTTTTTCTGAAGTCAGTGCTTTGCTAATTGTATATATTGATATATTTTTAGAGGGCAGTGCTTTTGTTCAGACCTCTCTCCTCTTTCACCCAGCGAAAGTACCGTTCATGAAACAGCTTCAGTATTGAGTTTTTAACTCTGCCTTTTAAGTCCTTCCTTTGGCATTAATCATTTGGATTGATCTATTCTGAACTACCTTCAGATTGTTGTTACCCTTCTGGTAATGAGGTACCTAGAGCTAGATGTGTTATTTAAGGTAGAAACATGTCAGCCATTATATATGTGCATCTGTGTGTCTACAGTATAATTACATACGCTTACAAACGTCTACATTCTTGTCCTTTTTAGCTTTATTCTGATAGAGCTTGTATCTTAAACTCATGTGTTTGAGTCAGGGTCATATAAAAATTACAAGTCCTAAAAAACGTTTAATTTTTAAACACAAGCCATGCCCAATGCAGCAATGTGCGTAGTCCATTGTTCCTGTCCTTTTATTTTCTATCTTTCTCTGTCTTTTTCTGTCATTTTCTGGTCCTCTGTTCCTTTTGGGGAAAAAAAAAATAGAAGAGTAGCAATGTTAGTCCTTCGTAGCACTGTTAAATCCAAGGAATGTGCATCTCACTGAATTTGGTTCAGTATTGTCATTTGTGTTTAGAACTCTTAGTAGGTTACCATGGAATGAATAGTACAGCTTGCTTCTCCTTTTGATGTGAATTTTGGACATAGTTATGTGTGAGGTGGTCTTGTTAAATTTTAGAAAAAGATCCATTTCTCAAAGGGTAAAACAGACTGGAGAGGTGAAATGAGTGAAACATTTTGTGGTGCATGTGAAAAAAGGTCTTCAATGCAAACTAAGAACTGAAGCTCTCATCAAATCAGAAAAGGATGATGTTTGTTGTAATTTTTTTGCATTTTCAAAGTTGTACACACAACTTGGATATATACAATTTCTTTGGATGCTGGCAGTAAGGCAAAAATGCTGTGTGTTCTTTTTTGCACACACTTTGTATAGACTAAGTTAGAAACATGTCCCTTTTTCTCTGCTTAGTGTGAGGCCCAGATGTTAGAGATGATAATGAAGAGTAGGGTGAGGAGTGTAAACAGATGCAATTAAATACATGCATGTGAATATCAAAGGTTGTAAATTTTTCTTTCTTAACAATGTCGTCTTTCAGGCTGGGATGGATTGTTCGGTTTAGATTATGTTTGTTGGGACCTGGCTCCGTCGTTCAAAATTCTTACCACATTAAGGGATTTCTGAACTGGAACCTTAAACACAATCTTTCTTTGGGATCCTCTTTTATGAGATGGGGAGAGGAAGGAAGGGAGGAGCAGCATTTAGGAGCTGGTGTATTTTGTTTTCTCATTAAAAGGAACATAGTTGGCTTGAAATTTTTCACTTTCATCTGAACTTTCTTACTGTTGCTACAACTTACTGTTACTACAAGATTTGATAAAAAATGGAAGCGTCTTATTTTCTTTCATTGAGTTCTGCACTGTACTATCATTGTATATTATAAATTTTGCTCTTATTATTTCAAGTACCTTCAACAAAGGAGGAAAAAGTAGTGAGACTAGAATGGAAAATGAGACATATAAACAGCATCTGAAAAGTCTCCTCCCTTACTTGACCATCTTTTGATAATGAATCAGATGCCTGTTCTTTGAATCCCTAGTATTTTAGGCACAGTTGAACTACTTTTTCTAGGACACAGTTGGGCATGGCATGTGACACTCAATGTTGCATTGTGAGCACATGTAATCCCATGCTTTTGCAAGGATGCATTCATCTAGCATACCTTTTCCATTTGTTTATTATTGGGAGCATGTAAAAAGCTGTTTAATTGTTCAGGATAACTGGAAGTTCTAGGCAAGCAAGAGGGATCAGTATTGCATTGCTCCTTATTGTTAAACGTGACGTAGCAATACCTGTTTTGGAATATGGAAGTCTTTATGCAGAGTATGCTATTAAAGCTTTGCCATCTTTGACTTCTGCTGGGGACCAGGCAAACCCAGTCCTAATCAAAACAAAAGTGGCTAGCAGGATTTAGAGAGGGAAGCTGAGGAAGGAAGCGAATGGGAGTAAACGTGTTTCTGCAGTGAGCATGTGTATGAGAGATCCGGCAGAGATCAAACGTGGGTGTCAAAGCCTGCTCAGCAGCCTCAACATGTGTAGGTAGCATCTGTAATGGGAACCTGCAGGGGACCTGGAGCCAAGCTTCGGCACTCACCAGCTGTGTTGCAGCATGCAGAGAAAACTGACTTCAAATTGTGGGGACCATGGATTTGCGGTGTGGAGCAGTACAGCATTGGGGTTTTGGTTTTGGTGGGGTTTTTTTGTTTTTTTTTTTTAGTTTAGTTTGGCTACTAATTATGTCATTCCAACATTTCACATCCTACTTATGGACACATAGATGGCAAAATATACTCCACTGACAGCTTGATAATTTAAGATGGTTGTCTGAAGAAACTTGTAATTTGGTTATTTAAGTTATGGAGCCGCCATCTTCTGAACCTTCCAGATTTCATCTATTTACATTTAAAGCCAGCATTACGGTACACTTTTAATGATAGACCTATGTAGCATTTAAGTGAATAGCAACACCATTAAACCTAAGTGGTGTCAAATCAGATCAGATTTTGCTGAAGGATTTTAAACATTCCATGTTGACAAGCAAAAATCACAGGTAGCCCAGAGGCAGAGGCCTGCAGTGGGACTACTTTGTCTTAAGGGGTATTACCTCTTCGGCAGAACAGTAAGTACACCCTTTCCAGAGCATGCTATCCTCCTTTTCTCCAGGACTGAGGAAGTTGTGCACAGGGGTTGGGATACTGGAAGGAAGAGGATATTTTGTCTGAGGCACAAACATAAGATATCAAAGCATGATACATACAAAACATGAACTGAAGCTAAAAGGAAATGAATTGTCAGATTGGGGAAAATGTTGTTATTGTTGCTTGTCCTGGTTTGCAGCTACATTACTGGGATATATGTAGAGCCACCCAGAGTTTTGTTTCAGACTCTTTAAAAAAGTATACTCCCATTTAAATATTATTTCTCTTCCTTATGTAACATATCATAGTAAAGGCCTGTCATTTTTCTCCACTAATTATCAACAGAAGCAAAATTAGGCCCACCAGTTTCTACAGAGTTGTATAAAAGTGACTGTAAAGGTATAATTTAAGAAAGACCCTAGGAACATGGAAGCCAGAGGGTAAAGACTGTTTATGATGTTTCTTAAAGCAAACACAAATAAATAAGGGCATAATGTTTACGTTTTTAATTCCCTGTGTGTAAAGGTGCCTTTTTTTCCCCTTTTGTTAAATCAGCTGAAAGTTACCAGGATTGCTAGAAAAGTATTATGTGATACTTGTCTCTTTTAAGGGACATTACTCAGGACAGGTTTGGACTGGCTTTTGCTTGCTGGATGTCACTGGTGAGAGCAGTGAGCCCTTAAATTGCTTTTACATCAGCAGAGTATCAGTAAACACCTCTGTATGGAAGGTGGGGAAGTGCTTCTGATTGCTTGAGCCCATTTAGTTGGAGAAACTGGTGTCCAGGCTTTTCCTCGGATTATTCTGGCTGTTCCTGACTTAAAATGGAGGGGGAGTTAACTCCTTGGGAGATGGCTAGGAGGGAATTCCAGATCCTTACTCCAGAGATGTCTCCGCTGCTTGCAGAGCAGCTGTGGAACTTGATGCAAGTTTCACAATCTGCTGTATTATGGAAAACTGGCACTGAATTTGATTTTTTCATAACATGCAAAGCTGTAACATAGAGCAGGTCAGCAGCTGCTCCGCAAGCAGCCGAGTAAGGCTTTGCCGTAGCAGTGTGGGTGAATAGGTGGAGGTTGAAACTCCTAGTCACCCTTCTTGGTGGGAATCCTATGGCCATGACTTTACTTACACATTTGGCAGCAGTGCTGCTGCCTCAGTAAGCTTCAACAGCTTTGATATCACTCTTCCTGTTGGGCTCAAGCATGAGTGCTTGTGGAGCCACATGGCAAATTCAGCTGGGGAAATATTTGGGTTTGTGTCTGAAATCTATCATTTTTCATATCAGAGAAACCCCATGATTCCCACAAATAAGGGTGGGCAGTTTTGGCACCATGGAAGGAAGGGTGGCCAAGGATGTAAGCAAGAAGCTGCCAGGGTGAAGTTGAAGGTATTGGAGGAAAGAGCTGGAAGCTACTGTCACAGAAATGTGAATGAAACTGCCGTCTTCCCTGGTGCAAAATAGCAGAATACTGGTGTTCCTGCCTTCAGCTGGGGTTGGAGAGACAATGAAAGTGATAGTGACTTCTCAAGAGAAAGGGCATTTGAGAGTGTTGGGATGAGTACAAGTATCTGAACTCTCCTTGGAAGTGGAATGTGTCAGGAATCTTTGGGTCACACTTCAATATTATACATTTAGTGATTACAGTTCAGTGGTGGCTCTGAAATACATGGATTGCAGTTTTTAAAAAGCACTATTTATAAATCAAAAAATATCAGGGAATTTTTGGCTCATGTAAATACTGTGTGTTTCTTCTACAGAACAGAAATAAGTATATTTACAGATATGTTCCTAATAATTTGGATATATCTTTTTAGTAGATAGGTGAGAGCTTAGTGAAATTAGTTGATAATATGAAAAGTATAGCTCCTTAATTATTCCATATGTATGGAATTTCAACTTTGAGAATTAAATACATCAACATTGACGTGATTTGTCAGAGAGTGTGTAGAATATTCTTGTTCTATTATCAGTGCAGGAGCCAAGAGAATCACACAAATAGTTTCTCTTCCAAAGTTTTGAACTGGTGCTAGAATTACATTTTTTGGAAGGAGGGAGGCTGAAATGTTTGGGTTCATCTTGTTAGTGCAATAGGTTAGTTTTTTCGCCTCTTAAAATGTGTAACAGGCAAAATCTGAGTGAATGCATATTTAATCAGTATTTGAAGTGTATGAATTTATCTCAAAATCAGAGTTATATCCTATGACTACTATAGATCTTACGCTCTGTTAGAAAACACTAATGATTTTATTACATTCATAAATGTGTGATTTTCATGAATTTAGCTGATACTGACTTTCCCATCAAAGCTAATCTGTTCCCAGAGAGGCCTTCTTTTAATTAGTCATGATAATTTATAGGCATGCAGTGTTGAGGGATTTTTTTTTTCTCCTTGACTGCTTTTATTTTAGTGCCACTTGAGGCTACTTTAACATTTGTGTTATAACTTTCTCTGTTTATGGTCATATAAATATATGCACCAAAATATTCCCTGGGCTGAAATTGAGACTAAAAGTGATAGCCATTGTGTACTTTAAGAAGACTAGAATAACATCAATGTGTATTTTTTTCAAAGTACAGATGTCTTCAAAATTTCTTAATAGTGCACATGTGCTATATTTTAAAAAATGTTCTATTTCATTTTATATCTGTGTTTTGCAAGGTAATAATCAAAATCATGGGTTTATGGGCTATTTGTAATAATACAATTGTAGGGGAAATATGGGAGTTTAAAAAGCCTCTGCTGATGACATGTAGTAATTTCTGAATCTTCTAAGACTAATTATATTGGAAATACTAGAAATAAATAAAAGTAGTAGTATAGAATGTACCTAATAGACCCAAGCTGACCTCTGTAGACTCTGGATCAGATCCCCAACTACTCCCTGTTTTTAACAGATGTATATTGTTATCTCACCCTGTTTAATTACCTGGCCTAAAACATGCCGATTATGCATCTCAAGGATTAGGCATTTTGAACACTGAAGTGGAACAAGATCCAAGAATTATTCAAAAACCTGTTTGCTACCGTCTTCCCCAGATACTAAGTTCAGTAGTGTATCAGGTGAATGGAAATTTGAGAATTGATTCAACAGCGAACAAAACCTCATCCTTAATGTAACGAAACTATTACATCCCTTCTCTTTTTGTGGATATTACAGACCTGATGGGCCAAATTCTGCTCAGTCTTCTGTGAAGTGATCCTGCTGACCTGTGAAACTTGTTCAATAAAATGGGCAGTATTAGAAATGGATTTTAAGTTTCCTGTATGAATGCTTTTACTGGAAGCATGTAGTTTACAGCCTTTTGTTTTCATAAGGCTGTCTGTGCATTTTGTGCTCAGAAACATGCATGTTATTGTGATCTAAGCTGTTCCCTGTTCAGTGCCTAAAATGTAGAGTAGTAAACAGGGTGTGGGTCCCTGCTACTTAATTAAAAGTTGGCTAAAAGTGGTACAACTTGTCAAGTTCATGCATATACATTATGTTATATATGCAACTTGGGTATATTTTTCATAATGTGCTACTTTTTTTGTACTGTGAATGTCTAATATTTAATGTCTTACCTAAATTCACCTGACCACTCATCTGCCAGAATGCTTTGATTCAAAGGTCTCAGGTTGATAGAGTTCTGGGTTTTTTCATCTTCCTGTTGAAAAATTGCTCAGTCCCAAATAATTTCCTCACATTAGGAAAGAGTGGTAGAAGAAGTACGTGAATTACTCCCAGTGTGGAAAACACCCCTTACTGTGCATGCAGGCAGGTTCTGTTGAAGGTGAATGAAGTTCACCTTTGCAAGATGAAGCACCTTGGGGTCTTGAACAGCTCTGTGCAGGGCCTTTGATTTCTGGCAGGGGTGATGGGATGGAGTAGGTATTTTACAAAAAAATGAAACTGAAAAAAATATTTTTTTAAAAACCTTTGTAACTGCAGTATTGCGTATCTGTGTTCACAAGGGAAAGGATGGGAATCTCCGTGGCAGGATCCTTCAGAATCTGTCTTTTTCCCAGGCCTTTATATTAGGGATGTAGAAATACTACTCAGATACAAGGGAGATCACTGACTGGTGGGGAGGGGGAAGGTGCTGAACTTTCTGCTTAGGCAGGAGAGGGTGAACAGTTCACAGATTTAGAGGCATAATATAGTCCTCAAATATTTGTGAATGCAGTTAGTTAAAAACTGTCCATTTCACCACAGTGCTTAACAGTTCTCCACTACAGTGAAAAAAATTCTCATTTGGCTGTGCCAAATGTGCTTTGTTTGCCTGCTTCATTGTTTTGGACGTTTGTGTGTCTGCATGGTGTGTGTTAATTAAAGAAAGCACAATACATCTGTAATAGCTGTTTCATACCAGTCAAAATCACGTTTGTTTAATGTTTTCATGTAGCATGTTTTCCAGAAACTTGGTTAATGGATGGGAAATGTAGGGTAGAAGTTAACCCTGTAAGGAATGCATGGTTTCTTGTATAGGGGTCTGGGAGGCTCTAGCATGCAGGCTGATTTTAGCTAACAGGGCATCCTGTTTGTTGTGTGTGATTCTGATTTAGAAACAACTGCAACCTGGAGAAAAAGATAAAATAATTTTTAGAAGTGTTTTTAACTGGCTTCAGGAAATAGTGATAATTGTTAAAGATAGACATTCCTTAAGGGTGATTGATCTGGATGTGAAGCAGATGCATTAAGAAACAAACAAACTTAATTTTTGATACTGTAGATATCTTTGCATGTCACCATTGACTTTACAGGACTAGTCACAAAGAGAGGACTGTGGGATTGAACTGTAGATGATAAGAGAGCAAAAGATTTTAAACGTGCATTATTAAGATGAAATGAATATTAAAGATTTTCAGGCGGAAACATAGTGCATCTGAAGATAAAATTTTTGCTTAGACCTACTGGAATAGGATTTTGTTAGTGTTAATTCATGCTTTTGCGAACACTTAATGGAACAGTAAATACCACAACTTTTACTAAAGTAGTGCATAATTCTCCTGGACTATAGTCCATTATCTACACTAAGAAAGTAGGCTATCGGATTCTCCTCCTAGCAATGCCTTCTCTTCATCAATAATTTAAAAAAAAATTAAAAACTCTATTAAACATTCCAAAAGATGATCGATCAGATTTGAAAATGTTTAAAATTTATGTAAATTCAAAATACTGATTGAAAAGGTTCCTTTAAATATGATCTTTACCTACACTGCCTTCAGTAGAAATTATCAAAGACTTTTGTAAAAAATAAAAATGCACATTCCACTTGGTAGGTCTTTGCATTTAGTGACTATATAACATATATAATCTGCAGTCTGCTTGGAGGAACAAAATCTCTTCATGTTTAATAATGTGATGGATTCAGTTTCCCCAAAGATTTTTACATTAATCTTCATTATTTTTTTAAATTAAGCAATTACATATTTTTAATGGCAGATTAATTATTTTTGTAATTTTTTTTATACTGACAATAATCATCAGTAGTTTATTGGAAAATGATATAGCGCATTCCATGCTTATGTGGGTTTAGTGTTAATCTTCACACAGATAGTACTTCTTCCTTGGATGATCATTGTTTAACTGGTGACAGCTGTACGTGGACAAAGATTAGACTGTTTGAAGTGGCTACAGTTGAAGCATTTGGCCAAAGATTAATTATTTTTAGTACTCCTTGTTTTATAGTATAATCAGTGTTTAAGATTTTCGGTGATCTTCTATATATTAATATTTTTTTTTATATGGGAATCAGTAGGTGTTTTAAAATTGTATATAAAACAATGCTGTGTTTTTATAGTTTGATTTCCTTTTATCCATATATCCATTACAAGGGATCTAAACTGGCATTGACCACAATAGGTGTCATGAAATGCACCTATAGTGTATTATATTTTTTGGATACATTAATCTTCATTATGGTTTTAGGTAATAAGGTAATATCAAAATGATTGGTTTTGTTGTAGTATTTTTGGTTGTAGGATGATGAATATAATCTAACTGTCAAATTCTTAAAATCTGGTAAACCTTAGCTTAGTTTGTTTTCTCCCTCCATCTGATGTGCATTTTGAAAGTACAGTATGTTCTAGCTACACTTCAAGGACCAAATGTTACTAAGACATGAAATGTTGAGCCAGGTGAAGTCAGTGAAATAGTTTCAAGAAGTTTCAATACGTATGCACAATTTCCCTCAAGGAGGATTTTTTTTTTGATCGTTTCAATTGGGAGCTTAGATACTTACACCAGAAAAGTGTGATTAAGTAAATGAAAGGGGGGGTTGGGTGTGTAGACTATCATTCGGTGCTCTTGTTTTTACTATCTTTGTGAGTGCTTTGCAATCTTTAAAATGCCCCCAAATTTAATTATATAACAGTATTATTTGTATGAACTTACCATACGTGAATGTTCACCTCAATTTCTTGCAGCACATTCAGCAGGGTCTTCATTAGTTTAAGCGTAGCTTTGCCATTTTGTGGACAAGTTTGAAATTCCTGGCATTTCAGGTCAAAAAGAGGACTTGGCAGATAATTATTTACCGATAGCACGTGAGAACATAAAAATATGTACTGATCTAAGACTTTCTCACTTACGTGAACATGTAAAAAGTTTAGTATGGGGTTTTTTGTTAGTGTTTCAATCCAGCTGTTTAACAAAGTTAATCTGAATTTATGTCTTACGAGAACATTGTTCTTCTGGGCACACTCACATTTCATTGCCAAATTTTTAAAGATGATGGACAAAAACCCAAATTGTTTCCTTTTATTAAATCTGTATGGAAGTAAATTATCAAACAGTAAGGGACATGCTAAATATAGAAGAAAGATATTAATCCTTGCTTCCTTTAAAAATTAGTTTGTTGAAAAATACTGATTACATCATTGTAAAATAATTTTTAAACATTTAGTAAACAAAATACTTTTGTGTCAAAAGCAGATGTTCAGATTTTGAAATGTCAGGTTTCCATGAATTAGACAAATTTTATAAAGAGCTTTATGATAACAGTGTTGCTACTAAAATGTTACTGTTAAAAAGCCACATTCAAGCATTAAGAAAATTGAATTAGAAAAATTAATTTAGATATGCAAAAGACCCCACAATGAAATATTGATTATGAATATATGATAGTATAGGAAATACAAGATCTTTCCAGTATTTGCATACAAGCCTTCTATAGCATTCATGCCTGTTTCAGGAAACAGGTTTAACAATGTAGGTCAGTTTGGATCCTGCTACATAAAGGGATGGCAGAGAGTGATGCTGACTGGAACTGTGGTTTTTATATATTTATATCCAGTCCCCTTCTGGATCAATGCAGTGCAAACCAACCCATGTAACTGTAATCTAGAATGTGCCAAAAGTAAAGATTCTGGGCCTTAATTTTTCTGCTTCCTGATGAGATTTGCTAGTCGGCTGTTGTCTTCTCTGCTGTGCTGCCACTGGCGCGGTTGGAGGAAAACCTCTGGTCTGGCGAGGAATGAACTGTGCTTTTTTTCTTGCGCAGATGTTGCATTTATTGTGCGTTCAGTTGGTAATACTGAAGCAGGGCAGGTTGCTTCTGGAACAGAAGCTGTCTAGGAGTGCTCTGGTGATGGAGGGAGGGGCGGCAGGATGCTGCTGAGGGTTTGGGTGGGCAGAGGGGTGTTCGGGGGCGGTGCGGGGTGTTTGCCGCTGCCGGGGGCGCGGGTGCCACGACGGCGCTGAGAAGGGTCCGGGGCCTCCCGAACGGCGCCCTCCGCTCCCCGCCCCTGCCCGGCTGGAGCGGGAGCGGGAGGAATTTGCCCCCTCCCGGCTCAGGTTGCAGGCCTCGACCGAACCGGGGAAGCGAGGGTCAGGGCTATTCATTGCCTATCGCTTCCTCAGGCCATTTATAACCCGGTCCTCCCCGGGCAGCTGACTTTGGCCCGAGGAAGTGAGAGATTCAGAGATCTTCTTTTTATTCCTCTCAATACAGTTTTAATGTTTTTGGGTTTTTTTTTCCCAAAGAAAAAGCTAATTTGGCACACAGTGCAGAACTGGAAATGGTGGTATCTTAGTATCTTGGAGGATCAAAATAATGATAGATCAAGACCAGCCATCTGAGGGGCAGCACTGCTGGAACTGGTGTGTTTAGTGCTGCGTGTGTCCCGTGTCCCCGCAGTAATGCACATCTGTGCCCTCTGCTGGGGCGCTGGCATGGGGCAGCAGGGATGATCCCAGCTCCCCAGCCTGAGGGACCAGAATCACAGAATATTCTGAGTTGGAAGGGACTCACGAGGATCATCAAATCCAACTCTTAGCCTTTCACAGGACATCTCCAAGAGACACACCATGTGCCCAAGAGCATTGTACTCATGCTCTGTCAGACTTGATGACCACTTTCCTGGGGAGCCTGTTTGAGTACCCAGCCAAAGTTCTTCTCTGGGTGAAGAACTTTTTTCTAATATCCAACCTAAACCTCTCCTGACACAGCTTCATTCGCTTGGGTCCTGTCACTCCTCAGCAGAGAGAAGTGATCAGTGCCTACCATCACCCACAGATGGCAGGCACTGATCTCTGGATCAGAGGTGGATATTACATCAGCCGTGACCAATTCACCATCAGCCACAGGGCACACTGATACACAGTAATGTGAATTAAAGAACTGGGGAGCAAACACTTTTCCCTGGAGCTTTGCTGCTGCTTATGCCATGGCAGCACCCATCTGTGTGGAGGTGGTGAAGGGGCCGAGCGGGGGTTTCCCCGGCACCTTGCGCTTCTCTCCCTGGCTCGCAGGATGCACTGCCTATCAAGATGGCAGCAGGGTGGCCACTGATATTAAAACAACCTTGAAAAGAAGTGCATCTGAATCCTAAGGTAAGCCATTTCTTTGCTTTGTTGATGTTTGGAGGAAGAAGAATAGTGGATGGAGAATTAAATGTGGGTATGATAGGAAGTTGGGCATTTAGTGGTTTTCTTGACCTTTTGGGTAAATAGCTAGGCTTGCCCTCTTAATGATCAAGGTAATCATGTTACTAAATAACATACCATGTTAGAGCATATTTACAGAAGTATTTGAAATTTGAAAGGGAATACATTTTTACTAACAACAAATTATTTTTCTTGAACTTCTTAGAACTTTTCAGTATTCTACCTCACAGCTTTAAATTTCTTTTTAACTTCTGAGTGCTATAATGTGACAACACACAGCTTTTGGAAAATATTCAGCAGAATTATCTGCTTTTGTTTATTTGCAAGGACAGGATAGTCCTTCATGCTAAAAAGTTTTTCAGAAAGATTAATGGTTGTAGGATTCCAGTCTTGCAAACACTTGTTCTTTAAAGTAAGACCTGTCCATGTAAATAAAGGTTTCAAGATTAGGACCTTAAATATGCAGCTTTTATAACTATTCGCCCATAAAAATGGGTCTTCTGCTTTTGTCTGTCCTTAGGCGAAGTTCAAGTTTTTTTTACTTGCGTTAGAACTATAGCTTTAGTACTTAAAATACTTCTTTGAGAAAAGGATTGATGGTCTGTAAGAATTTTTTTTTTAATAAAAACTCACAAAGTAGTGCATATATATGCACTTTATATAAAATAGATGGAATATATATATTTTCTTCGCAACAGTTCTGCTGTAAAAGAAATAAAATCAAGCAATCTTTCCCAATGCAGGTCGCAATATGTTGATTTTTCCATCTCTCTGGGTGAGTTGTGTAAAACTTTTACAGGTTTTCTGACTGTGGTTTATAATAGGATAATTAAAACCAGTGCTTTTTATATTTCTAAATATAAAATACACTTCTAGACTGTGAACGGTGTGTAATGATTCATCCTTCTGGGACAGTATCTCCTTGTGGGATGTGTTTGGTGTAATGCCATTAACTATGATACATTTGCTTCAGTTGCTCCTTCCTCCCCCATCAGCATACAGCTTGCTGGAATCTCATGTTTTTTTCTGATAGCATTTTTACTTGCAAACTGTATTTTTAGATGCATATGTTACGAAAGGAATTTGTACAGGCAGAACCCTGAGGTTACTTTGGTTGTTTCAAAATGGTAGGGGGATTAAAGGCTGCTTTACTTTTATTGCTAGCTTCAAATAGGTGGCACGTGCTTTTTGGAATTTTTTTTCAAGAAGAAGTATTTCACGTTTCAACTACAGAGAACATTGTTCTTCTGTAGTTTTAATTAATGTGTGCCATGTATTCACATACTTTTGGTTAAACATGGTTGTTTTACGAAATGCAGGTTTTTTACTACATGCCAGATAATTGGAATATTTAGGTAATGTTTCCTTTGGGGTTGGCTACTTATTTTAACCTTTCTATATAAAATCCTTTGCCTGTTTTTAAGGTTAATGTTAAATGTTGCTTTTACAGTCCCAAATGGGAGAAATGCCTTTCACAAATCACAAGTCTCAGAGAGACCAATAATTGTCATTCCATACACCAGTGCACAGTTACATTTGGTTGAAACACATTAAACTTTTCGTTGCTGTTTTTCTGAGAATGAGAATTATTCTGCATGGTTATTTTTAAATTAAGTAAGCATCTCTATTAATCTTGAAGAAAAAACTGTTTGCTGAAGATATGATCCATGCTAGGCTTTTGGAGTTGGTTTGGTATCTTTTTTTGTTGTTGTTTTTGGTTTTGTGTTGGCTTGTTTGTTTTTTGGTTTTGTTTTCTTCTCCTGGATAAGTCCTTGCTTGTTACCTTAGCAGTTTCCTTATTGCCTTAAGCCACCTGACTGTAGCCTTCTTCTAGAAGAGGCAATTCTTCCCACCCCTTCCTCCACTCTGGCCTCATGTTCCCACCCAGACTCTCATCTCAGTTCCACTGCTTTGTAGCTGTCGAAGGTGTTACAGTACTTCATTCTTTGAGCTGAAAACTAGTAATTTATTTTGCGTGTTTGAGTTTCTTTTGTATCATCAAACTCATAGGACTTTGGGTTTGCTACATGAAAAGTTGAGCTAACTTGAGGAAAGCAGTAGAAGTGTGCAGCCTGAGGAAATGGCCTGGTGTCAGGACTGTGGTGGAGTGTAATTTTTAAGGAACTGAGCCAAAATAAAATGGGAAGTCTTGTTCCCTGAATTTCTTATTGCTCTCACTGATTTACTTGTTAGCTAGGGAAAAAATGGCAGAGCGACACTGCATAACTGCATGTCACAGAACCTCCCATCTTGGTTGGTATATGTTCATCATGACTGCACCTTGTATCAGTGCTGGGCTTGGTCTGGCATTCATTTCCTTAGAGATGTTAACAGTTAAATAGTGGAGTGAGTTTCCCATTGGTAACATTTAATTTGTGACTGCCCTTCCAGTGTGTAACTAGCAGGTATGACTGTGTTGTCTCCTTTACTGGGCACACTTTTTCCTTAATAGTACAAGTGGATCAAGTTAAGCTCCCTGGAAAAGTCTCCATGATTTGAACTTTCTTAAAAGACTCAGTGTAATGTCTATTAGCTGATCACAGTGGCTTCTTCAACTAACGCTCAGGTTCAAGCAGTGCTGCATCAAGTAAGCCAAAACTAGCTTCTCTCCTAGTGCCCAAACTGCTTCAAAGCATGCTGTAGTAGTATTTTTATTTTCCTTTGAAGGACGTTTGAAAAATATTTTCACAGAAATAAGCCACTGAATTGTCCTGAATGAAACAAAAAATGTTTTTAAAGACTTACTTCTCGTGAGCAGGCACATGTTTGTCACTCATGGTATTAGTTCAGTGCTGCAAAGCAGTGGTTACCTCTGCCATACCTACAAAGTCACTTGGATTTCATTGGAGTTGGCTGATGATGTGTGAAGTCTGGAAGTGAGCTCTGTGCAGGACTCCCTTGTGAGGCAAATTGCAGGACGGGCTCCCTGTTTGTCTGGAAGCAAGTAGGACTGAATTCTGTCTGTGCAGCGACAATGAAATTATGCTGGGTGCTACATACACATAAGCTGGGCAAATTTAGTAGATACATTAAAATATTCAGGTCTGGTTGCTGCTAATTTAACATGAAGTCAGAAGGATGCTGTATTTAATAAATAGCAAGAGTGATTATCTTCAGATCGTTTACTGACACAAGTTGTGCTATGACTGGCTAAGGTGCACTGTACTACAGATACGGTGCAGTGGTGCTTCCTGTATGTTAGTGTTCATGCCTCTCTCCAAGGGCTGTTTAGTGAGGAGGTAATACAGATGTAAAGAAATCAAAAGAGCCTTTATTTATATACATATATTTCCCATTTTAAATGTGTAAATACATAGAATTTCTGTCGGGGTGAGTGGCCTCAGGTAGCTGGGATGGGCAGAGTAGGAGTGCTCTTTTTAACTGAGCAAAATGTGTGTCCTGAAATGTTGGGAAATATTTCTCTTATACAGAGGGACTGCCACTGATGAATGGGGCCTGTCCAGTAGCAAATCTCTGTTCAATAGCAGTTGATCAGGGTCCTCATACCGAGGTTGTCTTTCACATATAAAATTATAACTGGTTTGAATTTGTAGCTACTTTTCTTGTAAATGCGTCTAGGTATTAATTTTAGAAAGAAAAATTGATAAACTAAGAAAAATCTGTTCAAGTGCAATATGTAACTAAGAAGATCATTACACTTTTCAGTAAGCATTTTTTTGCATAGATTAATGGTTAATTAAAGTAATTTGGCACTTTTTCTTGCAGACGATAATTTGTGGGCCTTGTGCACTGATAATACATACACAGTCTGAGTGGATCAGAACTGTACACAGCTGCCTTAATATAAGGCTGACCAAAGTAGGTATGGATGTTTCTGCCACACAGATAAGAATAAGGAGGATATCAATATTGGGTATAGTGTAACAAATTGAATTATTTGGCACATTATTCTAGCAAAGACTCAGTTAAATGAATAAGACACCATTTATCTTTATTTGTCGGTTGTTCTTTGGGTCATTATTGATTTCCAAATTTCAGATAGTTACAAGTTTCCACGGTGACATGAACAGTAAGCAATTTGTCTTTTTTTTTCAGGGCTTGGGGGAGGGTATGTTGCTAACAAATAGAAAATTTATTGAAAGAAAGAGTAAGCTGCATGTGAGAAAACATTTTTAAAGGGAGTATCAGTTGAGAAAGTAATGTTTGGAAAACTATTACAAAATGTAAATTTAATTTCTGTTTAAAGATATTTGCATAGCACTGGGTTTTCTTTATTTTACAAAATGAAACAATGTTTACCTTTTCTGAGCAAAAATATATAAATCACTAATTTCAAGGTGAAACATTATAAACTTCCATTAGCTTAGCATTTGAGTCAGCGTTTTACAATAAACTCTAGATTTCTTTAGAAATAGGATATAACTCACAGTAAATAAATAATTTCAGAATTGCACCAGGAAATTTAGAGATTGGCCCAGGAAGAGTTTTTCTGTAATATCTTTTTTTTTTTAACTTCTCAGGTAGTGGTAAGAAAGTGCTATTTCATGAGAGCTGAAAAAATTGCTGTTGTACACTGCTGGCTTTCCTTCATCTTCTGCGGGTGCCCCTCCTCCATTTTGTTTTCCTTTTTCACAAGTTTTCTGCTTGTGCTCTCTCTTGACCTCACTGT
The DNA here is from genome assembly GCA_013399855.1 of Oxyruncus cristatus. NCBI lineage: Eukaryota > Metazoa > Chordata > Aves > Passeriformes > Cotingidae > Oxyruncus > Oxyruncus cristatus. The sequence goes on along the minus strand of VXAY01000612.1, from coordinate 103,489 downwards.
GTGAGCTTGTAGCCACACAGGACACTGGCAAGATGAGAAAACAATCTTGTTGGATTAAAACAAGAGTGCACGAATCAGGAAAAAGACTGCAGAGGCAGCAAAGGGAAAGTGAAAGTCTGCTGGGTTTTTTCTATAAAATAATGCGGTAGTCTTAAACGAGAGTTTGAGGTTTTGTACAGATTGTGTGACATTTAATATTGAAAGATAGCACAGCTATTTTTAAAAAATCCTTAAGCAGAATTCGTTATGATCTGTTTTTTCTGCTGTGATTTGTTATTACAATTCAGTAAAGAATAGAGAAATAAGAATAAGCACTCTCAATCTAAAAAGGTGAGTAAATGCCAAATAAAATGATTATTTCCTTTCTGGTTTTCTACATTTCATAGAAGCTTCCTTTATATAAACCCTTGAAAACCGTGTGACACAATTTAAATATTAATTTGTCCTTGCGAATTAATGCCTTTTATTTATTCCTAAGAAATTACATTCCTAAGAAATTGCGTAAATATAGTTTTTTTATTCAGGAGTTGGCCTTAGCTTAGTGTTTTATAATATTGATATTTTAGAACTTTATATTAACATATTTAATCTATTTCTTTGCATTAGTATTCTAAGTTCCATGTTTTGTATAATGTGTATTCAAATACAGAATGTAAGCAGAAAATACTTGTATTTTTGTGATAAAGTATGCTTATTCTTGCCTTGTGAGTAGATGATTAAGCTCTTTACAAGTGTTATAGAAAGTGCTTCTTTAGACAAGCGTAAGAAACCTACATTCCTCTTGTCCTTATGCCTCCAAAGTCATATCCATCTTTAGTTTGATTTTCATCTTTTCTTTGATAGGATTTTAAAACTACCATCTTTTAACGTTGTCATACACCTGAACATGAGGGAATGTGTTCTGGAGCTGGTATTTCATTTCCATGTTTATCAGTCTCCACATTCAACAATGGGAGGCATTCACAAGGTTTGTGAATTAGGTACAGTATCTTATAACAGAATCTCCTGAATACTGTGTTCGGTGACTTCAGACAAGTCTTTTAAGAGAACATACATTTTGCATTAGTTTATTTTGCTGTACCTATGGGTCTGATTTGGATCAGACTGGATTTAGTTTCTTGGCAACTGATTGTTGATTACATTAAAAAGTCGTGCTGAGATTTCTCTGAGGATCCAGAGATGAGAGAGGAGTGCTGCTGAGCTGTGCTCACAGGTACCAGATTCTTGTTTAAATTAAGGCATGGGCCATCTATACATAATTTCTGCCTGACTATTAGCAGAAACTGATAGTTAACAAACCAGTATTGCTCACTTAATGGGCTTTAAGACTGCTAGTCATGAATAACCATAGGTCAGAAGCAGACTGAGGCAGTGGAGTGTGATCCTCCATGATCCAAGAGGTTGCATTTTCTTCCCTGATTTTTCCCCCTCCCCACAGCAACTGCCACAGTGTTTGGCACATCTGGCAGAAGAGTACATGCCTGGTGGCATTGCTCCAGTCAGCAGTCAGAGCACAGCTACCCTGTCTTTTGGGAATGGGGCAGAAGTGCAGAAGGAAAGAATTTTGCCTAATGAATGTTATCTTATGCTGTGCCACCTTGCTTCAGAGACAGGGAATGATGCCCAAGCTGTTTAATTAGCAGCATATATGTAGCTTGAGACATAGAAGGAGATAGCAGAGACTTGAAATGGGTGCATGTGTGTCTGCCAGCAGATGTAGTCAAGAGCCAATGAGTCATAATGTTTGTGGTAACAGTAAAATTTTTGTAACTCACACAGTTTTGTTGATTTTTCAAAATAAATTATTTATTGCTGTTCATTTTCTCCTCACCTTTACATTTAATAATAACAGATTGCAAAGATGGGTATATTTGTTCCATTTCCAAAAGGATTAGGACAGAGCAAATTTTAGAAGATCAGAGACCCTACAGTAGGTAGGTAAACCCACACAGGAGTTAGTTTGTACCTGGTTAAGGGCAGCTTTGCAGTAGATCTCCCCTGTGCAGGTGGGATAGAGGCATTTGACAGCAGTGTGTTGGCTTGAACTTGCCGAAAGTGTCCTGAGCTGTGTGGTGTTTAATGTGATTGAGAGAAGTACTTGTGCCATGTGGGAGGTAACAGCAATTCGCTCAGCACACGTGCAAATGCCATGTGTGGATGCACTGACTCATGTTAATGTAATTACCTCACTGTAATTGAGTTAAGTACAATTGATTTAACAGTAGTGAAGATGAGCCCACAGTTACAGTCTAATGTGTGAGTACGTATTTGATTGTCAGGGTTACTGTTTCTTGCGGGAGGCTGGAATTTTTCTTCACAATACAGTGAATGAAGAATATGCATAACTTTAGCACCACCCACAGTCTGAGTGGAACTTAGGATGGTAGTTTTTGTTTCCCTGCATATATTTTCCAAATACTGTGTAAACTTTTGATAATACACCTTTTGCAGAGCCTTTTTGTTGTGCACAACCTTTTTGTTCTGCACAGCAGCATTTTATTTGATCAGGTGTTCCATAGGCTGGGTTCTGATGCTGACGTAGAATACCTTTTCTTGTCACTTAATTGCTTTTGGGGGGATCTCATGGCAATAATTGTTAAAGCCCTGTGGTTCGCTGCTCCACAAGCTTGATATTTGCTCAGAAATATTTTTCATTCCTGCTTTATATTAGTTCCCAGTTACTAAGAAGCTCAGACCTACTCCAACAGTAATTGCCATCTCAATTCAGTGTGTTAGCATTTACTAATCCGTGATTTAGGAGGCAGTGGAAGTGTGAAGATGACAGGAGGAAGGGGTTTAAAAAAAATTAGTGTCTTGATTAGCTCATCGGCTAATGAGTTCATGAGATATGAATTGTATAGATTTGGTATATTATGTTAATACAAGAAGACTTTCTTCCCAGTGAAGTGGGAAGTAAACTTTGAATATTATTTTTTTTTGAGGTCTGTACTGGTCTTTGTAGTTAATAATAGGAACACGTTGTGACAAATTCCAAATTTTCCATGAAGAGTTCATCTGTGTCCCTCTCAATTCTAACCACGGTGTATGACTACTTTAAGGACCATCTCAAAAAGAAAAATTCTTTGAAATTACTATTAATTACTAAACTTTAGTTGTCTTCTAAAGGTTTATTTAACTGGTACTCTTAGGGTCTGATTTGACATAGTTTAGCACATTTAGATTAGCTGCATCAGAAGGAGCAGTCTTACCTGCTTTGTTTTTTCTGTGCTGACACAGGCTACAGCATCTGGCAGTTCAGCAAGCTAAACCTGTTTTAAAAACAAAACATACACAACCCCCCCTTTTTTTTTTTTTTTAGAATTAAATTTATGTGGACATTGCTACCTCAATTAGTGATGACTCAGATGAATGCCAAACCTGGTACGCTGGATGGGGGAAAGAATCTGCAGCTGGGAAGAGCAGCAGGGAGCTGCTCCCTTCTCCTGAAAAGGCCATCACTTAAATTAAAAATTATGTTAATGACTTTATATGAGTAATTCTAGCATTTTAGTTGTGTTATCATTTCAGAAATACTCAGTTCTGAAAATAGTATGTATGTATGTATCTACATAGAGATACACATATCCCTATCTTTGTCCACACATATTTGTAGGAATTGAGTATGATATTGTAGATTCAAGCTGCTGTTTAAAGAGCCAGGTATTTTTATTTTATGAACAGTTGATTTACAATGGATTAGTTGGTTTAGTTCATTTTTAAGAACCAAATTTCATATTTGGCAAAAAAACTTGCCAGGATAGCTTCTCATATTAACTGAAATGGAGCAGAAAGTATGAGGGACAAAACCAAAATACTCCATGCAGTTGTGATTACAAGTTTTAACGGCATAAAATACAGTTAGTAAGTGTTATAAATCTAAGCATATTATTAAGCATATTATCATTTCCTGATTAGAAATTTGAGTTGAGCCCTGAAGTTGAAGCACATTAAGGAAGCTAAAAATAGTCCTGATGTTTAGATAGCGTGACTGAGTCAGAACATTTTCAAGACTTGGGAGTAGGCTGCACCAGAAATGGTGTGGTGTTACTATCTGACTTAGAAGAAGGAACACAAAACAGATGGAGCAGATGTCTTTATATATAACAGATCATTAATAACGCATCGTGGTGGGTCAGATTTTTCAGATTTCGGAAAAACACCACTGATGGCCATCTAGTAGTGATAGTTTAAACTCTGAGTGAAGCTGGTGAGTAAAGTCCTGTTGGCTCTTCTTTTATCCTGGTTTGAAGCATGGAGGAACTTTGACCAGTGAAAAAAAATAGCTTTTTCTATGAAGTCAAGGGCTCGAACAATTGTTTAAACATCACCAACTGTAATTGAGACCAAGCCTTGCGTGAATCTTTGTATAAACAAAGCCAGTGTTTCTGCCTTTATGTCTTACTTGGGGCAGGGTGGCAGAAAACCAAAGGCAGCAGTGTAAGGAGAGGGACTCTGTGTGTTGAAATTAAACTAGTGACATTTTCAGTGCAAGTAATCCACACCTTCAGCAGGCAAGCTCTGGGCTCTGTATTTACAGAAACTTCTAACAATATTCAAAAGCCTGTCCCCTTATCAAAATTTTTGCTCCCAAAACAGCGTCATGCGTTAACATGCGCTGAGGCCAGCTGCCTCGGTAACCTGGGCCAGCCTCTCCCAGGCTGAATCCATGACCCAGCTGCTTCCTGGAAGCTTCCTGAATCATCCTGTCTTGTAAAAGGATCCTGCAATGTTGCTGCTCTGTGTGAATCTCATCAAGTGCAACTGGGCTCATAAGCTGCCATTTTATTCTCTTAAGAGCAGTGATGTCGTAATCGATGACAAGAAATGGCCTTCAAACAGAAAGTATAATTTTTGTAGAACTAAAAGCAACAGAGAAAAAAGCATCTTAAAATCCACAAGCTAGACAGCATGTGACTGAAGGGCTATGTTATGTAGTTTCCGGGGCTAAGTAACACCCAGTTTCTCTAGATGGCTGTGGTGGAGTCTCTTGGGGCCAGTCTACCCTTGTTGTTTCTGAACAGCGACCCTGCCCTTTCCATTGAGATGGGTCTTTGTAACTTTTTGGTGTTAGTTTTTAATTTCCAAGTAGAATATCCATGTTACTTCATCCCAGATCCTAGTATTTGTCCAAGTTCTTGTGTGTTGCTTTGCTGGGCTGTTCTTAGGGAACACTGCTGGAGAGCTTTCTGTCACTGTCCTGGTTGTGTGCTTACTTGACTGATCATATGTAACCAGTTCTGTGTCCCTTTCACCAGACAACAGATGACTTTGTTACTTGTTTTGATTTTATATGTGATAGACCTTCATTCTATACCATATTAGGCAATGAAAAGTGGATTAGATAAGGGTGTTATTTCCCAGGAAAGATACCTGTGACATATCTGTGAGTACATTCACAATATGTTTTCTTTGATGAGAAAAAAAAGTTTTTAGATGCCCTTTTTTTCCTTCCACCCTTTGGAAGACAGAACAGAAAGACTGTTAGTTTTTAAATGCTGCATTGACAGGAAAGCAGTTAATCCCCATTTTTACTCTCTAAGAAAGTTTTTCATTCACTTTAGGTTATGTCGTTTGAGGGAAAAAAACCTAATTCTTAAGCTATGCTGTGGTATCCATTTGATGGTTAATACTTCTTTGACTCGGTTCTAGATCAACAGCTGAATTTAAAATACAAAGATTTTACTGATGCAAGACTAATTCTTGCATCCTCAGATATTCCTTATTTTAGTTGCTTACAGGAGGGAAACCTGAGGTCTTGAGTCTATGGAGAATCATGTATCTCCCAGCTCTACATCTGTTTTTATGGTGTCTCTTCTGTCTGTGTTTAAATGTCCTAGTTGCCAGGAGCTGCCCTCTCTCTCACTTTTAGGTTTCTCCTGCTTGTTACTAGCTTCAGGGGCTTAATTCTCTGGAAACACTTGAGTGCAGTTAATCAAGTTAATATGTGTTTTAACTTTAAAAAAAACCCCAAATAACAACATTTAAGACTTTTAATTTTTTGTAGTCTTGACTTTCTATTTTCTTGTCAATGTTTTTTTGCAGTTTATCTCAAAAATATTTTGCCTGTCTACATAACAGACGTTTATGCACCTGGTTACTCTGAGGAATATTTACGTGTTTACAGAACAAAACCAGTAAGAAATCCCACATGGTATATGAACTGCAGAATCTTGACAGGTGACTAAGCATGAACATAATCTTATGATTTCCTTGCATTCTTAAAATAACTATTCACATGATGTGGTCACATCTGTTCACATAGTGGTCACGTCTAAGTGGTCTTGGAGGTGCAAAAGTACTATGTAGCAATAAAGAAAAAACCCAGTTTACTAATTTGTCCTTAAGGTTCATTGAATTGAAGGGGTATCTAAGAAAGTGAGATACCTTATGGTCTCAAAATTATTCACTGTCCTAAGTTTTGCATTGGTTTGTTGGTTTGGTTTGTTTTTTTCTCCTATGTTTCTGTAAATGAGCAGATTTTGCTCATGAGCAGAATGTTTACCAAGTCTACGTGGCCCTGTAGACCACATTACTTACTCGGATCTTGGAAGAGGTGGTTGTTTGTCTGTGGTAACTTTTCTGTGCAAGTTTTTCCACGGGGGTGCAGAAATGCACTCCAAGTACACTTTTAAGACCGCGGTGTCCAGTGTCCTGACCAGCTGTGCTCGTGTTGCAGTGCGTGCTGGGTGCGTTGCTGCACAGCCTGCCAGGTCTTCATGCAGTGCTTCATGCAGCCTCATATCCACTCTTGGATAACCATTGTGTTCTCTGATACTGAAAAGGTAGTACAAAAGCTTTGTCATCTTCTTCCTACTGTGTAAGGTCGTGGTCAGCTTCTGGAATTAGTACACTACTTCTTTGTGGATTAGTAGTGTATTTTTTTAACAGACATTAGTAGTGTATTTTTTTAACCTTTAAAACACCAAAAAAGTAGATTTATCTGGTTAAATTTGCCAGCATAGTGAATAGAAATACAAGAGCTCTACCAGAGAATATTTTCTTAAGACTGTGCCTAATTAGACATATTTATTGCATTATCCAAAATTGCTGGATTTTTTTTCTGGAGGACACGATAGCCTCACTTGACTATTGATATCGTTGTTGTTCTTCTGTCAATGAAATTCTTATCTATTCATCTATTTATGCCTTTTATTCTATATGTGTTTTGTAAGAGAAAATGAGGCTCTTCATTGTTCATATTCCCAAGGCAGGCAGGTCTGCTCACCAGCTCATCCCTTTGCACACCCTGTACAACCCCATGGCTCTCAGGCCTCCTCTCGCATGGCAGGGAGTCCAGTCCCTGGACTTGCAGTCCAAATCTGTATTTCCTCCCTCTCATTGTATGGAGCCTGGATGACTCAACAGCTGTTTGATCCTGATCATCCCTTTCCTGATCTGTAGCAGTTTTGAGTCCCTGCCTGAAGGTGGAGATAGTTTTTGTCTGAGTGAGCAAAATCTAATTCTGGTTAAAAAGTGAACATGTTCTCTGGGTATTCAAGCCTGATGGAATTAGAGCACAGTGCCTACTCTGTGTTTTCACCACTGGTACTTATATTTTCTCTAATTCTATGTTACTGTACTCTCAGGGATCTAATTAAGGTGAAACATGAATGGCCTTTCAGAGGGGACCACCACTCATGTTGATGATAGTCTGCTTGCTACAAGTGTATTTTTTGGCAAGTGCTGTGTTTATTTTTGGGATTGCAGGGTACAATAATAACAGATCTTCCCTGAGGATTCACCGTGTTCCTACTCAGTGTTTTCAAGTTATTTCACATAACAGTTTCATCTACCATTTTACCAAAACCTGAGTCATTTTCACACATAGTTTTTCCTTCACTGCATCTCCACAGCTATTTGTAGCTATAACTGAGAGTCAAAGACTGCACAAATGGATGTTGACCAATGCTCAGGTGAATCTACTGAGAATCATTAGAGTTAATTTAACCAGCACTTGAGCAATTGCTCAGAAGTCTTCCTTCTGTGCCTCTCCTCCTGATCCTGCTCACTTCCTCTCCCAGTGGGATGCCTCTTGGAACCTGCTGGTGCAGGAACTGTTGGGCACGTGCATCCAGTGTAGGTACTGCCTGGATTTAAAAAAGCCCTTTTTTAAAAAAAAATTATTTAATTTATTAATATAATAAATTAATTTAATTTAAAAAATGTTCTAACATACCTGTTCTGCCATATGTACAAGAGACAATTGCAGAGCTCAAGTTACTGGCAGGTAATATTTTCTGCCAGCAAGAGCTTTCTAGCTAACCTTTTATTATACTTTGTAATGGACACTTTGTGTGGCCTAGTGTTTAATTTGGCCACTGTTTGATTTATCAATTTGATCAAGCTGGGTTATGGAGTTGACTATAAATTGCATGTGTGTTTTCGTTTGCACATATGCATGTATATAAACTGTGATAGGGGAATACTGAGATTGTACAGTCAAGGAGGAATACACAGACAGTACTGATGGTGAAGTCACACATACAGCTGCAAATCTAACTTCAATTTGTACTTACTTGATTTTATGATCACCTACTACCTGCCCTTATCCCTCCCTCCCTTAATGTGTTGTGCTTTCAGCTACAAATGGCTGCATCTTACATAACAGCCAGAAAATAAATGCTGTAAATATGGTCATATGTCACTGAAAGGAGTCTAGAAAAAGAATTAATACACTGAATTTATTGTTTCCCACAACTCTGCTGAGTTTCTTGCATTATAGTTACCATATGATGTAGCTCTGATTTTAACCTTTGGAGCTTTCTCTTTGATCCAATAAAAATGGAGCCTGGAGTTTGTTTACTTCTGGTATTAAAAGCAAACAGCTCAGAAAGCAGGCCACTTTTATTGGACTTGTAAAGGAGTGATATAGATGGTAGAGATTTCAGGCTGTATTTCGTCTTTCGTGGATTTCAGTTTTTGGGGGATACTGAGCTGTTGGTGTGGGGAGGGCAGTGGAGGGTTGGCAGCTTTCACTGATGTTATGGTTGCTCATGAGACCAGACCGTTACATTAACGCAGCAAAAAGGCTGAGTGGAAACATACATGTGTTATAATGAAAAAAAATGCAATTTTTATGTAGGTTTTTTTTCTCCTGTATTAAGTGTAATGTTATGAGGAAGAAAAATCTTCAGCCATCCCTAAGAGAAATAATTACGTAGAGGACTGATTTAATGATATTACAGATAGGTACAATAGAAATAAACTTCTTTTTCTTGGAAGTAAAGAAAACGTAACTACTGCAAAGCAAGTGTTCCTGGTCTTGTGAGCCCTTGGCCTGGAAAGGGTATTTGGAAGAGGATATCCTCAATCATTGTTTGTGCTCCCTTTGTCAGCGAGGATCTGTGCCCCCAACAGGCAGGAGAAACCTGAGCTTGCCTTGTATGCCACCAGTGCCCTGTAAAACAATGGGCTTTTAGTATTGAAAGAAGGATGGGAGAGTCTACAGCTCAAATCATTATGTTGAAAGGAGGTTACTGGGTGAGGCAAATAAACCACAAATGTGATTTCTCCTATGGATTGTTTGCCTTACAACTGCATCAGAACTAGTCACCTGCCTGGGTTTCATAATGAGATGTGTCTGGCAAATCTGAGGTGTAATCAACCCACAAAAGCAAACACATTCAGAATTAGCAGGCTGATACTTCTGGGTATGCTCTTCCCGAAGTGTTGATGGGAGCTGTGTCAGCAGACTGCAAGAGGAAGAACTTGTCCTTAAGGAACCCCTTTGTGTCTTCCTGCTGCAGCTGGTCTGACCCTCTTTCATGAGGCCTTGAAAAACATTTACATTCTTTGGCAGAGCATGCTAAAATGAGGACATAAAAATGACAGATTCAATATTGGAGTCTTAAATAATATTTAAGTAGTCTTATGTTGTGTAATCTTAGCAGAAGCCAATGTTACTGTCATTTGATTAATGCAGTTGCATGCATGATGTTCTGATTTCACAATTACTTCCTAAATAAATAGAATCATAACCATAGTAATAAAATAATAAAACACTATTTTAAAGTTTTTCAAGTGTTTGAGTACCTCTCCAGTACCTATGCAAATAACTTTAAATAGTTTATCTTTTATAATTAGAATCTTCTGTTCTCTTCCCTAAAAATTACTTTAATCTACCTCCCATTTACTTGAGAAGGGTTTTGTCTTAACTGCTGTTTTCTCATTTTTATCACTGTGGATTCAGAGGTGTTTTACTGAAAGAGAGGTTATGTCTTTTGTAATAGAATATAGCTTATGCTTTGATAACAGAAGTGGCTCTGAACCAACCATTTCTGTCAGTTTTTTAAAATGCAACTTTTTAGACAACAACTTCACCGTAAAGTTACAAATTAAATACTCTCCCAAATAGTAATTTAAAAGTGCTGCTAAGTTCAAGTTACTTTTTGAATCATCAGTGCTATCTCCTTCTACTGCTTTGTATTTTTAAAAAATAGTTTAATTTGGAGTCACCCACTCATTTTCTGTTATGTCCAGTAACAGACATTTATTACTAATTTCATTGCTCTGTAGTACCTTAACTGTTATGTATTTAGATCATCTGTCACTCCTTTCCCTCAAAAAAAAAAGTGATTAAGGTTTGAAGTATAAAATAACCTTGTTGCTCATTCTTCATCCAAAAAAAGTGGTTTTTATTCAAATATCTAAATACCTAATAGATATTCATAATTCTGATACAATTGTATCAAATGAAAATATAGCTGCCTATAAGTTGGTAGGACTGATGGCATACTAGGTTATCTATTACTAAAACAAAAAAAAGTTAAAAATTGAGTAAATGTGTATAATCTACTGTACAAGCGTAGCTAAGGAAGATTAACCACAAATAAAAAAAGCTTAGAGACTTTGATTCATAAGTCAGGAATTGTTAATACAGTGTAAATATTGCTGTTAATTCTGCTTTTATTGGAAAAAGTGTTTTGGTTTTACAGTATAGGTAATGTTGTGAGAGGAACTAACCAGTCCCAATAAAAATTTCAGCCTATTTATTGCTTCTTTGCTTTATGAACAACAACATTTGAACCCCACCAATTTCGACAGACACTGTTTTATTTTTGTGTGCATGGTGACTGTGATTTTAGCAAACAAATATTCTAACAAGTATTTTATTTTTGTGTTTCACTTATATATTGACATATTAAATAAATAGAATTTAAAAATAAATAGTAAATACAGTTTCTGACCTCCAAATGATTTAGTAGCTTTGGTGTATTGACTGTTGATGGCTTTTTGTGTCATTTATGTAGGACCTTGCACACTGCAACATGAGTCCTCGGTGGGAACCAAGGACACCTGCACCATAAAACAGTATTTGCGCAAAAGCTGGAGAATAGTTCAAGAGAGGTGTCTGTTTACAAGATAATGGATTTTTATCATGAGATTGCTTAGGGCATAGTTACTCTCAGCTGGCTAAAATACTGTCCGTGTTCACTTCCTCGCTCCCCAGCTCGCAGTAGCTTTCAAGCAGACATTCTTCTCTGAAGAATTAGAAGAGGTTGTTGAAGCATGGAGGGGCTTTACACTAATGCAGCTGATGGTAGTTTTCAGAAAGCATTCTCTGCAGCATGATCTCAGGTTTCTGAGGTGAAGACCTGGAAGGTTGCAGTTGTGGTACTGTGATGGGCCGGTAGGCTCCAGATCTCAGCCCGGGGCCTGGGAGAGGGCAAAGGTGATACAAGGACAGTCCTTCAGGCTTCAGCCTGTAGGTAGCTGGGACCAGCCAGAGGAGAAGGAGAAGGAGAAAAAAGGAGATAGGGGCAAGAGTGGATTGCTAGCATAGCCCAAGACAGGATTTGGCTATAACCCCTCATTCAGCTTCCACTTCTTGAGTAACTCGTGTACCTACGCAGCCTGGGAAGGGGGGAGAGCTGGTTCATCTGCAGCTTTGAGAACCTGTAGCTGCTGTAACTGTAGGCTATTTCTTTTTCACAGACCGCTTTTAGCTTCAATCATCAAATCATCAGCCAGGCCATTGCCCCAGCCTGTTTCTCATAGGCTACCCACCCCTGGTCTTGTGGCAGGACTCAGCCCTTCCACCACCTTGACCCCTTCCCCTTGAGAAAATCAAGTTGCTGAGTTCGAGCACAATCCAACAACCATCTTCTTACCTCCATCCTTCCCACCCCACAGTCCTAACATATTAGTGTTCATAAGTAAGATTCTTTTTGTCCTGGTTATGTCTTTACCTACCAACACAACCCAGCTACACTCACCCCAACCTTCTGTTCCCCTTTTGGACTGCAGAATTATTGGTGTCTACCTGTTGCACTGCAATTCAGGAGGAAAGAGGCAGGCAGGTATAATCAGCATATATTTTGCCATGAGAATAGGGCGAGATGACAGGTTCAGAACTCCTTATGTATTGCTAATTTGATGACTCTTACATTTGAAACGCATTTTTTTTTTAGTGTCAGCCTGTGGCTGCTGTAGCTGCCCACAGTGTTAGCCATTCTTCTGTTTACCAGTGAGATGTGAACGGCTTAATTTTCTCCTGTAAAGGGTTACAATTGCATTCTCAGTATTTTGCTGGTACTGTTCTGCTACTGGTATACAACTTAGTTTAAGAACAGCTTCTCCAAAGATGGATATTAAGGGTCTGAAGTAAGAAAACATGACTGTTGGGCCACTTTTATGCAGAGGAAGGGAAAGTTGCATGTGCAGAGAGAGATCCTGCTACATCTGAATTAGCTGATCACAATCTGGGCCTAATTTATTTTAAATTGTATGCAGACTCTTGGGATGGTGGGAGGTGATGAGGGAGGTGAATAAGAAACCTTTATATAGCTTAAACATCTCCTGGCATGGGGGATTGTCTTTCCCATGCATAGGGGTGTATAGAGGAGCACAGAAATGAAGCTCATAGACATTGAAGAGCAGGCACGGAAAATAAAGGCGCTGCAGTTTTTTCTGAAAATATGGTTAACGACACCAGAAAGGTGTAGTAAATCTGGAGGAAACTGTGGTTTAGGTGAGATAACTCTACGACTGAGTCTGTGCTTTCTACCAGAGTACACTTTCGGTACTTGAGAAAAGCAGCAAACTGTGGGTTGTATATTACTCTTTCCTCTGCTTTTGCATTTCCACCTCTGTTTACCGGATGATCTACATTGAAATTGGCTAATTTTTAGATCTGCTAGAGGAGAACTGTGTTTCAGTATATTCAGTGTTTTTTTAAAGTGAGTGAATATGCTGTGTTCTGTCCTCACCATTAAACTTGCAGGAGAGATGCCTGACAGGAGACATCTTAGCCAAATCCATCTTGCAGATTTTGTTGTATTTGTATCCCTTGTGGAAGAAATGAGAGAGCTGGACTTGGTAGTATTAATAAAATTTCTGGTGGCCCACTCCATTTTTCTTCGCGGGTTTTGGGTTTTTGGGTTTTTTTGGCGTTGGGTTTTTTTTCCCCAGAAAGGGAGAAAAAAAGCTCTAGGACTCTGTATGGTACCTCCTTTCTTCACTTAATAGAAGATGAGCTGCAGGAATAGCTTGTTTTGACCCCTGCCTTGGAAGTTTGTGTTCTTAACAGAGAGGAGGTTTGAAAGGTACTATGCCTAGGTGGACACTACAAAAATATGTAGCTCACTGTTGTCATGAATTTTTCAGAGTATGGCATATTGTCAGGGTAGGAGGTACACCTAACGGTTATGCTTGTTTTCTTCCCCCTTGGGAAGTTTTCCACTTGAAGCTTCACTAGAATGGATTGTATATCAGGATGTCTTGGAGAGTCTGTTCAGCTTGGCATCAGGCCCTTATAAAAGAAGAAATAGCGATGGAGGGGGGGGGGAAGTGCGTCCTCCTAATGAAAACAGAAAGGGGATAATCTGCCCTGTTTATCAATTGCATTGAAGGTCGTGTTTGTCCTTTCCTAATCTTTGTAGAAAGAGCCTTCAGGTTTCTGCAAAACTGCCTCGTGGCAGATGACTATCTGGAACAGTGAATGAGGTGGTTTCAGTTGCATGAAGTGACTGCACTTGCCTGAGGGCAGAATAGCTCAAGTGGCTAGCAAAGGAAGGGAAGGGCCACCATCCTGGGGGATCTGTGGGGCTTCCAAAGGCTGTGTGGTCAGCGTGTTGCAAGGGAACACTTTTGAAGAGGGAGCTTGGAGGTGTTCGACCATTGGCAGACATTAAGAGAAGAAGTCACCCAGTGGGTGAACTTCAGAAGGTATAACCTGTCTGGGATTAATGGTGTGGTTTCGGGAGATCGCTGAGCACTGTAAGTGATAAGTTGGCAAGGTGCTGCACAGGACAGCCTTATGTGCCATGGCTGCATACTCGCAAGGCTTCTTTTGAGGTGTGCTGGTGGTTTTTTTGACTGCACAGAACTGATTCAGGGAGCAGAAATCCAATATTACCAAAAAGAGGCAAACGGTTTTCTTCCTGAGTTAATATGAGACTTTGATGAGGCCTTTAGGCTGACTAAAGTGAGTCAATTCTATCTTACTTTCTGCCCAACATGACTGATGAGAAAATATGAACTAAGAAATGAGAGAAGAGACTGGTTTGATTTTCATGCCTGATGTTAAAGCACAGAAAAAGGAAAAGTGGGTGGGAATTGCTTTTGCAGTAAAAAAAAATAGTTTATGCAAAGGAGAAAAGGGGTGAAAGTAGCAGAACACTAGTTGTGTAGGTGCTACACTAGCAAAAAATACACTTACTACAGCAAGAAAAGAGGGGTGAGGTCAGGGAGAAAAAGCAAAAGATATGCTTATTGCCCAGGCTCTTTTTATTAGTATACAAAATTAGAACAGCTGGTGCTCAATGTGTAACCAGATATAGAGGCAGCGGAAACATGATCAAATAACATTTATGGCCTGAATGCAAATACTGAAAATTATGCAGAAAATTAGTAAGGTGTCATGAGTGGAGTTGGCACTGTGTAAAAAAACAAACAGTAGTGTGGACACTGTTTGGCCAAAATCACTTTGGGAAGGAATTATGAAGTACATGTTGTAGATCTTGAGCTTAGATTTATATACAAACAATGTAATAACAATATTATGAGAGAGGAATACTAGTAGGTATAGTAACATTATAGATAGGCTATGTAATAGGCCAGATCTATATCTAAGCACAAATGATAGAGTGATGTGATGTTTCTGTATACAACAATCAATAGTTTTCTTACCAGAAGAGCAATTTAGAATAAAAGTTGTGTTGTTTTGGACTTGGAAGGAATTGCTGACCCTACAGAAAATATGATTGTTTAAAAAAATGAAGGTAAGACGTGAACTGTGTTTATTTGGTTTAAGTTAAATGGGGTAACAAAAAGTCAGTAACAGTTTAAGACAAACGTCTTAAATTAGGTGAACATAGGTGAGCTGAAGTACTGGAGGCTTAAATAGAGAAAAGGTTCAACTTGAATCCCAAAGGAAAAGGAGAATTGTTAGAAGTTACCTTATCCTTTTAGCAGAGAACCTTTTCTTGGGGGAGATATTGGCAGAGAAAAGTTAATGCAAAAAGAAGGAGTAGGTTATCAAAGGAAGTCACTTCTTGGAAGTTGTGGTGAAACAAGAACTGAAAGTATTAACCTAAGTTAGAATTCATTTAAACTCCGTAAGAGTTAAAGCAGCTAGTAAAAGTTCCTTTAGACACATAAATTGCGAAAGAAGAAATCCTTCTGTTGTATAGGGAGGGTGGTTTTGGATTAGAGAGAGCCTTTTTGTTCAAAAGCTAAATAAATACCTTTGCACACTTCTCAGTAAGAAGAAAAACAGTGTGGCGACAGCGACAGGATGATGAATGGAAACAAGGTTATGAACATGACTACGGTCATGGTGGAAATTCAAGACAGAAACAAATTCCAAGAAATAAAGATGTGAAATTGCAGTGTAGCAGCTGCATTGTGGTTACTGCCTACGTACCGGTTCTTTCTCTACTGTAAAGTTACTTGCAGTAGCTTACCCTTTCTCATAAACGTTGTATACATGTAGTGTACATGGCTCTTCATTGTCTAAGAGCTGAAGTGCAAATCTTTGAAAAATTGTGTTTTGTAGCTTTATTTTAAAGTTAATTTGTGTTATGCAGAACTTCAAAAAAAAATCGTAATTCTGTAGAGTTTTATTTTTTACCTAAAATATTAAGGAACACACTCTCATCTCAAAAGTTGCTGTTTCCACAATGTGTGCCCTGGAGCTCATTGAACCTTTCTGTGAATAGATTTAGCTCACTGGAAAAACAAAAATCTATCTCTGTTTCCTCTTCCTCTTATCCTCCCCCCTTCTTTCCAAACTGAGTTTGTTTCCTGTCAGATTAGTGAGTTAAATTGGCTTATGGGGAGGACTGAAAGAAGGGCCAGATTTGGTGCAAGATAAGCCTCTAGGAGCAGGAACAAGGCCTTGAGGTCAGTAGGAGCAGTGGCGAGGTGTTTTGCAAGTGCCCAGTCTTCAAATTCTCTGTTAGTGCAGCAGAGGTGCATGTTGCTCTCAGAGGGTCTGTTGTTCAGAGTAGTGGATTTTTTGTTTTTCAGCATTCTGCCCGAAAAAATACAAACCTCCTAAAGTAGAATTTTGGTGGACAGCAAAAGTCCTTATAGTCAAAGTTGTATCATGTAACTAATACTATTTCACGGTAGTTTTGACCTATTGCAGGTAAGAGCATTAGTATGCATCCAGTGTAAATTGGTTTACTTCTGTGTCTTCCTACTGTGTACTCTTGCTTTACTCAAAGGTTGCTGGCTCTTGATGGAACTGTCTGAGGTTGTTTTGGAGAGATTTTCTTAACAACTGTTATTGTGATTGGGCTTCAGAATATGCTTTCCTTCATGTCTGGATTTAATTGTAGATCATTTTGGAGAGAAAACAGTTTTTCTTACTTTTGGAAACCTGGCATACTAGTGGCGTCTGGTCATTGTACTAAGCAATCAATTAATCACTGGATAAAAAGGGGCAGAAAGGAGAGATACAGAAAATAAATGATGTAAGCAGAATAACTTTCCCCTCCCTCCTCTAAAGGATTTATTTTCTGCAGCAGCAGTTGTTCACAGTCCTGACTAGAAATGGCAAAGTTGTCGTGAGTAGGCACTTACTCCCCACACATTATTAAAAGTAATGCACACATATGTGATGCAATAGGGCCCCTATAATGATCCTTAATTCCAAACTTCCTTTCTTTTGTAGAGCCTGGTGAGAGCTGTAAGCACTCGCTGACACTGGCCAGGAAGTGGTACTTTTCTTGCGGACCATCTTGCTAATCCTATTTATATTAGTTAAGTTTTGATTTTGTTTTGTAGTTGGAAATGCTTTCATGTAAACCTGCAGTCATGGATTTTTCCGTTCCTATTTGTTGTTGCTAATACTACTACAAAATTGCCAGCGTTTTGGACCAAGCCATTGCTTGTGACAGAGATGTCTGATATTTTACATTATAAGCTAAAATACCAAGAAATAATAGGATATCTATTAAAATGAAAGAAGGGAAAAAACCACACAAAACCCCACCAGAAATAGCCCTGTCAAATTAAAAAAGACAAAGAAAAAAGCTCTAGTCTGAAATCACTGTATTGACTGCTAGTAAAAATAACAGTAAAGTCTCTGACAGCTGAAAGAGGGAGAAGCGAGGAAAAGCATGTTGCTTTTAAGTTTTTCCCTTTGTTTGTTGGCAGTGTGCCCATACACCCCATTCAGGGCTCTAGAAATGGTTCACTGACTTGAAACTCTGGCTGGTTTTAATTGTGTTGGTTTTGTTTAAGTAATGTGAGGAAAATACTGAGCTAGATCTCTCAACATTAAATTATCAACTTTACAGACATTTTTTGTCCAACTCTTTAGACAAGTTAAGAGCAATTCAGGTTTTAGATTTGTTTTGCTGTTTTTCAAATGCCATTTTTCACAATGGCTTTGAATTGTTATTGCACCCTCAGAGAATCTCACCAGGAGCTATACATTTGCATGGTAAGTCAGACAGTAGCAAATCCATGTCAAACATTGAAAAGCTGTTGAGGTGTATTCAAGGAGAGTACTCTGCAAGTAATTTGAGGTGGGTTTTTTTCAACATTTTTTTTGTTGTTAAAAGTGCTTTAAAAAAAACAAGCATGCAAAAAATATAAACCCACATAACATGTGATTCATGAAAGCATAATTGTTCCTTTACTTAGGCTTTTAAATATGTTTAAAAATCTCTCTTACAAATAGAGTGCTTCATTTGGAAATAGAAGTTCTGTTGCTAAAAGTAAGATCAGAAAAAAGCATTTTAGAGTACTAATAATGCCCTGGTGTAAGTTCCATTTTAAGCAAGTATTTACTTATTTTGAAGTAGAAGACAATGTTACATCCATATCTGATATCAACCTTTTGGAATTTTTTTAATAACAGTGAAACTCAGAAAGGAAAAACACATGTAACTCTTCCTGAGACTTAACTGTATCTTCATTAACTTGTAATTAAACAGAAAGACCAAAGCATCCATGCTGTGTTCAGTATTGCAGGAAAATAAGGGCTTATGCCTTTGAGGTTCCCTTGTGATTAGCACCCATCTGTGTTGTCATGATTGTCTAGTTTTGGAACATTCCACTATATGCTTATTTTGGACAGAATACACATTGTTCTGTTCTTTCCTTTAAAAAGATTTCCCGTGGTGTGGAGGGACTTAGAGATGGATTCACACCACAGGCAATATCTGCTGTTTCAGTTGATGGTGTCTTCTTTGGGCATATGCTGAACTTGGATGTTTCTTCATTATGTGACAAAGATCCCCTTATTGCTAAACAGACATTTCCAAGTGGAGCGTTGGTTGAAGTAATACTGCCTTCCTGGGCTGCTTGTTTCATTGGTTTATGTAGAATTACTGTCTTCTAGTTGCATTAGTAAGAATACCTGAATATTTCTATTTTTGTACCTTATGTTTTCATTTTTTAAAAAAGCCAAGCTTATGATTAAGAGAACAGATATTATTTATTTCTTCTTTCATGTATCCTGCAGCTCCCACATGCTATTTCCCCCTCCCGCCCCCCCTTTTTAAATAGTGCTCAACCTCTAGCCTGTAAAATCAGCTATTTGTCTCGTGCTTCACACTGTTACAACATGTGGTGGAAGAACCACAAATACTAGATCTGCACAACTGGATACGCAAAATAAGACTTCGTTCTAAGCAATGGAGCTGTGTTCTTTCTTACTTTCTGCTGGAAGATTATAAGCACCTGAGCTGCTTGGTCAGACCTGTGTTGGTAGTGTCATGTGCTGGGTAGACTGTGAGAACTCAGCTTGTCTGGTACTTGGGCTTTTGGAAAGCTAAGGCATGTGTGCTTTCACACATGGTTTCATTAAAATAAATATTTCCAATTATTTTATAATTTGTAACTTAGCTGTTAGTGCTGTGGGAAATAGACTTTGCAAGGGTGTCCCTCTTCAGAAAGACAGGGAGAAGTGAAGTGACACAGGTCCCCCAAGGTAACGCTGATGCAGAACCAGGAACTGTAATCATGTATTTCAGTCTCATTGGGTGTGATTCAGCACGGGTTAAGATATCTCAGTCACAGAAAAGCCTAAGTTGGAAGGCACCTCTTGATCTCATGTGATTCAACCTTTTGCTGAAAGCAGGGCCTTGGATTAGGTTATTCATTGCCCTGGTAAACTGAGTCTTAACTATTTCCAGCAAAGGGAACTACACTACTACTTTGGGCTTCTCTGTTTAATTATTTTTGTAGTGAGCAACTTCTCCTTGTGTCTGGATGGAGTTTCCTCTGAAAGAACTCAAGGGGAGCTCTGTTGCCTTCTGTCCTATTCTCTGTGCATCCTTGTGAAGAGACCAGCTCCCTCTTTGTGTGTGAACTATGAACTGTGTCAGTTTTTGTGCCCTACTGAAGTAGTGTGATGCTGTTGCAGACCTGCCAGAATATCATTACAGGAAGTCCATGTCAGGGATTGCCATTCAATTTGTACATGTTCCCTAGTTGCACTTGTCAGGTAACAGATGCAATTTAGAGTCAAGTGTCACTCGGCTTTTTTGACATGTGAATGAGTTGGATGGCACTTGCAGAGAAGATTCCCTTCGTGACATGTTTTATAACTCTCCTGGAAAACCTCTAAGTGAGTGGAAGTTAATGGATTTTGTAAAATTATCCATGATCTCATTCGTGTACTGTGTAACTTCTAAAATAAAAGTGTAGTGCAACCAGAGTCTATCACTTTATCTCCAACCGCCCCACACCCTAAAAACGCCAATGCTGTCTCATTTAACTTGATGTTTATTTTAATTAAGGGTTTGATTCATCATATTTGTCCTGGAATGTAGACTTACTATTGTAAGTCTACTTACTATTGTGCTATTGTACATAATTTATTTGGAGTTGTGATGAAAATTTTCATTGTATTAGAATCAGCGGTGAGCCCCTCTTGACTTCAGTTTGTCCAAGATTTTGCTGCTGCAGTATAATGGCAAAAGATCTACAACTATTTATTTCACTTGCTAATGCTGATAATTTCCTTTTCTGTGAATGAAAGTACAAATGCATACATAAATCTTGCTGAGTAGATAACATTTTTGCTGTAGGGAACAGAAATTTAGCAGCTCACTAGGGATATTTGAATTGCCCATCTCAGTGGACTTTGTTCAGAGTGCCTTCCTCCTGCTTCTTGTGCTTGCTCTGTCTTTGATTCATTTTCAGAGCAGCAGAGCCATGTCCCAGATATAAAGAATACAAAATATTAAAATTTTGATCATAAATTAATTAGCTCTCAAGTGAGTATTGTCTCTCTTTCCAGGCCTTTTCAGTTCCCAACACCTGTTACGTTTTTTAAGATTACAGCATTTTCTCTGCTGCTTACATCTATAGCACTCATCACAGAAAAGGAAAATGTTATTTCGGTTTTGCTACTGAATATACTGAAAATAGGTTCTTGTTACTTGTTCAGTGTTGAGTAGTGTTTTCAGTGTATCCAGGACTATAACTTGTAGTATTGCTATAGCTCACACAGAGGAAGCTGTTACTCAGGCTGTATGTACTGTAGGATGGTAGATGGGGTAATTTGTCCTGTTGATTATGAATGTAAATACGGTTTTTAAGGCAACGATAACCAAGAGTATTTTTCCTATTTACAGAGCAAGCTTTACATGGAAGGATTTAGAAGCCTAAAAGAAGGAGAACCAGTGGAATTTACTTTTAAGAAATCTTCCAAAGGCCTTGAATCAATACGGGTAACAGGCCCTGGTGGGAGCCCCTGTTTAGGAAGTGAAAGACGACCCAAAGGGAAGACAGTACAAAAAAGAAAACCAAAGGGAGATAGGTAATTACCTTACTTTGCTATTCCCCTTTTTTTTTCTTTGCAAGTTTTTCTTGAAATTATGTTTTCAGCATTTATTTGTTCAAGAAAGAAAACCCTTCTATGTAAATTTGGCTTTTACATGTAGCTTAGTAATTTGATTAAAGCTATATCTATCTAAAACTACATAAATCACCCACTGATTAGTTTTACTTGAGAAGGTTTTATTAAATTAGAGGAACCTGCAAAGGAATGTAATATTATTTTGAAAATACTGTTATTAGACTGAAAGGAGAGGTCAGTCTGAATACAAGTGAAATAATGTTATGGTTAGGTGAGATGTCATGCTAAAGAGGCTATTGCAGTGGAGTTTTAAACTATCCATCAGTAGTTTTATACAGAAAAAAGTGTAGATGCTTCACTAAGGGTTAAGATGTATATAATTTATTATATTTTTACTTAGTGAACAGACTGTAAGGTGTTTCCAAAGGTTTTAATGCCTGGTGGTCTGAAGAACTGTTGTAATATTTTACAAATTCCAGGTTTGTTTCACTTCTTTCTAAGTATGTGCAGCAGTCTGTCTTGAACTGCACTGTTACACTTTTCTTCCTGCCTCTGATGACTTGAAGAAGTTCTACAATCCTCTTCACTACAAAGCCACCTGTACCTAGTTCATCAAAGACGGCCTTTCTGCCCAAAAACTCTTTATTTAGGTGAATTGTTCCTTTTTACCTTGTGCTATTGCCCAGCCCAGTAGCTGTAATGACTGAGACCAAGAAGAATATATAGTTCGTGAAGGATCCTAGTAAGAACATCCAAAGAGCCAAGTTTTGCCTGCAGTATTTAATGTACGGAATGACTGAGAGGTGGTGGCTCTCTTCCGTAGCAAATTATGAAGCAAAGAGTAGCTTAAGAAAGATGGGGTCACCTGGAAAGGCAGTGTAGCCTAGCTTTGAGAAATTGAGGATCAGGAACCTTTATTAGCTACAGATGAACTCCACTTCTGTTCATGTCTGTTCAAAGGCACTTTTTTCCTTGCTTCTCTTTTTTTTTTTCCTTTTTTTTCTTTCCTTTTAGTTAAAGACTGGAGGCAACATGAGATTTGTCCCTCTTGCACCCTCTTCATAAAAGCTGAAGGCCATAAACAAAATTTATTGCTGCTGTAACAGATCAGAGTCCATAACCACAACAAGGAGAGACTTTGTAAGCAGGACAAAGCTTTCTTTTTGGTTGCTCCCCATATCTGGCCTTTCAGAGTGGTGTTGCATGCAGTGGCTGTGAATTTTTTTTATTTTGAGCTAGGCTTCCAGCATTGTTCTTATTTAAACCATTGGTTTTTCCATGGGCTGTAATTACTTATCTGTTTAGGGTATTAAGCATTGCCATTGTTCTTGATGTTCCATACTTTGGCAGCAAATAAAAGCCACAGTCATGCAGTCTTGATACTGGTAACCTGTTTGTTTCACATGTGTATGAAGGAAGACAGTGTTTGTCTCAAAAACTGTGAAATGTAAATCGGCAGATTGTATGTGGACAGGAAAAACTACACATTGAAAGAGAGGGATTTAAACAAGTGTAGATATTTATACTACACAGTGTAGTCAATGCAGAGGAATCCGTACTTTCCAAGTGGAATTCATCTCATCCTAGCGAAGCATCTAAAATGTTGGGGTTAAATCCTGCCTTCTCACTGTTCCTCTTCAGGGGCTACAAAAGGACTCTACTTCCAATGCTGTAGATGCTTCCCTTACAAGTCTCTAAAGTGAAGTGAGATGAATTCTCCTTTCAGTCATGCTTTTTCATATCTGAAGCACAGAAAAAATTGAACATGAAAAACAGTGTGGAGGGGTGATCTATGAGACAGTGTACTCTCTTGCCTTTAAAAATGGAAAAAACTCAAAATTAATTTGAATTAATTTGAATGTGAAAATGTGAGCAAAAACATCTACCCACTTCTGTCTCAGAATTCTTACAGTTAAGTCATAAGACACCAAAAAAGTCTGAAATTTGGAATGTTTGAAGTAGCATTGACATTATCTCTCAGTGAGAAGCAATCTTTGCTCAAAGGAAAAGTAGTTTTGAATGCCTAGCCAATAAAAAAATTGCATCTCCAGCATGTAAAGTTAAAGTTTCTTGAAGATTTCTGTTGTACTGTGAGAACTGCCTCCATTTATGAAAGCTAATTTCAGTTTCCTGTGTTCATCTCCCTTTATGTTATCCATGTAATAGTGTAAGGGCCCATCCCTCAGTGGATCTTTTTATATGGATCCTATTTTGAATGGATTCTGTTACTCTACTTACTGAGAGGAGTTAGAGACAGAAAAGATGGGGTGGGGGGAAATGGAAAAGCAGCAATATGTGCAGACAGGGAATAAAAAAAGTCATGACACTGAGGCTACCAACATTGGTAGATTTTGTGGGGCTTCCATGATAGACTCAGGGTCTCTGTAATTTGCAGTGTTCTTGCTGTGGGGACCTTGCTGTGATAATATTTCCCCTTTGGCATTGCTGTGGGCCACATTAGTTTTATAACATAGATGGGAAGTCTTTGTAGTTGTCACCACTGGTATCAGCCACTTGGTCATTCTTTCTCAGTCAGTATGAGCAAGGGAAAGTTTTTGTGGTCCATGTGGAATGAAGCTGTGGCTGTTAGCAGCCTGAGGTTCCCAGACCTTACTTTAAGCTATTGTAATGCATGTGTGTCTTACGTATATACTTTTTCACAGTATCTGGAGTAATCTGGGCTAGAGGGGAGGTTTCTAAATGAGACTGAGCTGGGATTTGCATCTGACAAGTTCTGGGTTCAGAAGGGGTGTCCTATGGCAGAGATGCACAGTGGAGGGCCTGGTCTCTTCCTACCTGTTTGTTAAAAACAAACGTAGTGTATTTTGCTTCATTTGGGCAGTGAGCTGACACAAAGGCATGCTATGCTGCTCTCTAGGAATGACCATCTGATATAGGAAAGATAAAGTACTCTGAATTCACACTTTAATCTGTGCTTTAAAGTAGAATAAATGAAATGGGAACCTAGCCCACCATCTCAGAGTAAAGCTTAGAGGAGGGAAAAGAAACAAAAAAATCATGCTACTCTTTTTTGTCTTTGTTTTTTTTTTTTCATCAAGCATTCCTAGTGTTTCTAGGTCAGCTAAAGTGAAACTGGGTAAACAATCATTTTATGGGTTGTAATTATTTATTCTTTAGTGCAGCGTATATTTAAATAAATTTGACCCACAGACCTTTGGCACAATATTAACAAAGGTGCATGATGCTCACAGGACTAGAAGCTAGAGTTATCTTTGGGACCTAGAGGTATTATCCAGGATCTGTAAACAGTCCTAGTAGGAGCTCAAAGTTTGATACTTTTTCAGCAGTCTGTAGTGCTGTATCTGCTTGGATTGGCTCTTGCTCCATGCGGAATATTTCGAGGGAGACAGGAAGGATGATAGTAGGTTTTTTTCCTCTTTTTTAATTTTGAAGTCTTTACACCAAAATGGAACAATAAAATAAAACCAGAAGGGAGGGACAAGGAAGAAATAATTAAGGGTATTGCTCCATCTCACAGTTTTAATTTATGACATTTCAGACCTCTGTTACACTTCGTTAACATCAAACTCATGACAGGGAAACTTTCTAGCTCGAGTGACCTGTATCAGAAGTGGTTTAGATTTAGACATGTAATAAATAAGCAGTACGTTGTGAGATTTGGGTTTGATTTCACTGTTTTGGTTTATAGTGCAGCTTTGCAAGTAAATGGTGAGGGAGGGATTTAGGAGCTCGATGAATCATTGCCACTGGATAAACAATGATGCTGAATTATGTCGTGGGAATATGACTTGTGAAATAACGGTGTATTTCTAGCTCAGTTGGCTAAACAGTAATGAGCACTGCAGCATCGATGTAACACCTCAAAAACCTTTTTCCAATGCAGATATCTACGAAGGAAGAAAAATTAGAAAAGAAGTGATTTTGTGTTTGCCAGTAACTCTTTGAGCATGACCAAAAGTATAACTTTCAAATGAAGAAAAACATAGTTCTAAAACACTGACTGGGAGGGAAATACAGCCACTTAAGGAAGGGGGGGGCCCTATTATTAAATACTGTATTTCTTCCCTGATGAACCATCGCTTAAAATTTGTTTGTGTCTGAGTTAGTCAGAAAATGGGTTTAATATCTGCAGACATTCTGTGGATGATCTGAAGTCAAACTACAATAAGTAAGTATTAAAAGTCTTCTTTAAAAGCTTGTGATGTCCACAAACAGACACTAAACTGTTATGATGCAGGCAGAGATGACAGCACGGTCAAGTGCTGTCGGGGACATTTGAATTAAAGTTAGCAGGACGAGGAGAGCTAGTTTAAGACAGCAAAGTTACATTACACTATGTTCCTTCAAACTTGATATTATATCAATTCCATCTCTACTGACTGAATCACGCTCAAGTGTATAATCTAATTTTCATAGAAAAGCCTCCTATGCCTTGAACCAAGCAAATTTTTGTGAAGGAGATGTGAATAATGGCAGTGGTATGGACTGGCAGGGAGAGACCTGAACTACTACCAAAATAGGAGAAGCACATGAAACTCATACTTATCAGATGGATGGGGCTGATGTGGATAGGGAAAGGGAAAGACTGTCAGTCCCTTTTCCTGGGAGCTAGGAAGCAAGGCCAGGCTTGTGGTCACTGCACATTACTATGACAAAGGGAGGCACAGGGGGACCAGGGACCCGCTTTGGGCAGGTTCCGAACAGCACCAGGGTGAAATGGGGAGCAGACAAAGTGAGTCAGCTGAGCAGAGAAATGAAAACTTCAGGGAGTTGTGGTCTTTGGCACAAAATGGTGTCAGCATGTCGCTGTCAAAGGGTGGAATCTTCCTGCTCCTCTTCAAGGTAGATTGAATTCACAGTTCTGCTGTTTTCTGAAGAGGAAGCTGACACAGAAGTAATGCAAAAGGTGCATAGCTTTTACACCAATTTCTTAGAAATACAGCCTTGCAAAAGGAGCTTACTCAAGGGTGTTGTTTCAGCAGTTAGAACATGAACACCTCCTCCCTGACTCTCCTTCACCTAGTATTGTGATGGCAAGACTTTCTTCTTTTCTGTTTTAATTCTTGTTTTTCCATTTTTCAAGCATAGGGCATTTTCTTGACTGTTAGCTCTTTTCCTGCTTCATAGTGATTTTGTTGGGTATCTAGTTCCTCTTTCCAGTGATGTCTGAGACCCCCTTTTAGGTTTAGAATGAGAAGACTGCCATCATTTTGTTCTGTTTCATGAAATTGCCATGTGAAATGAGGTCCCTGTGGACTACTATCTTTTTTCCAACAAGGACCTACATTTAAGGAGAGACCGTAAAAGTAGGGAAGTACTGGCTTCCATCTCTGGCAATTACTGGTTTAAACATTTCTTCACTATCAACAACTAATCTGCAAAAGACAATTGATGAAGTACCTGAGTTTGCTGGATGCAACTTCCTTTTGGATCCTCAAGCAAACCTTGACATTATTTGTGCAGTTTTATACAGTTAACAATTTGCACAGTTAGACAATAGGCTAGAATGGGGATAAACACCAGTCTGAGATGTGCTTTCTTACATGATCTTAGGATTTATATTTGCTGACTGTGCCACAATAAACCATTAAACTGGTATGAACTGCTTGTAACAGGAACAGCAGAACAGTGCTAGATAAACAAAACAAGCAAACAAAAACCCCACAAACAAAACCAAACAAACAAATAAAAGAACCTGAGAGCTTTGCACTACTCCAGTACTTTAAAAAGGTTGTATATTTGCTGGACTGCAACCATTAGGCACAAAGTTTTTCATCCTTCTCTTTTTCTCATGCAGACAACTTTTTGGAAGTCTTAGCAACATTTTGTGTTTTTCCAAAAGTGAGATAAAGCCAGAAAAACAGAGGGCCTTGTTAATAATGTTAAAAAGTAGGTAACTGTTAAAAATAGCTGCCACTTGGTGCTGTGGATTGCAGGTTTGAAAGCTGGCTTGGAGATGGATCAGAGTCTAGGGCAGGAGGTTAATCTTTGCTCGTCTTTGTGCAGACCCATCCAAGTCTTAAGTTAGAAGCCTCTGAAAAGTGTTACTGCATATATTCATTAGACAGCTCTTGTTAAAATCTACATCATCCATCTGTGTTTAAAGGGAGCTCAGCAGTCACAGCCGTCCTGCATAACAAACACACAGTGTGCTTCCAGGACTTGGTCTGTCCAGTCTGATGAGAATAGAATCAGATCTCCAAGACCGTGTATTTTCTGCATGAAAAAATGAAAGGAAGGTGGCTTAAGGGACGAAAGAGAAAGCAGCTGCCACTGCCTGGTATGTATAGCACCCAGTATCTATGGACCATGCACTGTTTGGCAGAAAACAGCAAGCCACGGCTAGCTTCTACCCCCAGATCCAGCATACAGCATTGGGAGTTGCCTTCCTCAAAAGATAATGGATTTCTCTTCCTGCCTAATTCTGTAGCTCAAACAGTGGGGAAGATCAGTGCTTGCACCTTTGAACTAAGTGTAGAAACTGTTACAGTTGTGTGTAACAATATAATATCACAGCAAGCTTATATTAAGAACAGAGTAGAGCCTGAAGAAAGTTGTCTTTGATATGTTTGTATGCATGTAAGTTGAGATAGGCCCCAAATTTTTCGTGGTGTTTATAATTAGAAATCCAAATCTGATGCTAAAGTAAGGAGATACAATTCTGAAAACATACAAGGAACAGATGAAGTGAGTAGGAAGGTGTCATTTTTATGCAGGCTCATGTAGAGTAAAGCTGTCCCTGCACAGCAGATGGGTTTCTTAAGTACATACTCTGTTCTGGAATGCAGAATATTTTTCTTTAATTGGATGTCTTTTTTAGGCCTTGTGTTTTCTGACTCTTCCACTCTCTTTCATCAAGGGATGAGCTCTCTCTCATTTAGAGTAAACTATCAGCATGTATTCAGACTTTTGCCTGTATTGATATACGTAATGATCCCACTTCATTTTTACCCTGTAATGTAATGATTCCCATATCTAAAGGAATTTAGAAGTGTGAAACAATTGAGAACTTTACTCAGTTTAACAGAGATTATGCACAAAGTCAATAGATAATATGTTAAAAGTAGTTCAGTAAATAATTTTCAAAACATCATTTCTGTTTCTGAAAAATCTTCCTAATATAACTTGTGTCTTCTTCCTTAATTCAAATTTCCTTGTCACTGTTTACTTTCTTACTAATATACTACTTTCAAGTAAACAAGAATAAACAAAAAAGTGCATACATTTTCAGGATCCAACTCAGCAAATACCTAACCTCATGCTTTGAAAAGAGTAGGGAAGAGAGCATTATTTGAAAAGATTTCCCCTGTTTTGGAAATTTCTGTGTAAGTTGATACTGATACTGACTACAGACTCTGCTGATTTCTGATCATGTGACATGAATGAACTGGGAACAGACCTGCTCCCAGGATGAACAATCTTTTTAAAAGATGGATGCTGTCTATGCTGTATTTTACTACAAAGATGTTTAGTGTAAAGAATTAAACCCCAAATCTTCCATTTTAGGAAGGCAGTTGCTTTTTTGTTTGTTTTTTTGATGTTGCACTCCAGCATCACCTAACATACATACTCAAAACATGTAATAAATATGTAACACTGAGGAAAGATTATAATGATGATTGTAGATGATGGGAAAAATTGCCATATAGTTTGGCCTGTTGAAAAAGGTACCAAAAACTCAAAAGCTGGAGAAAAATGAATTATAGCATAGCTGCTAAATCAGATATTCCCAAAACGTTGCCTTTGATTTAATGCTGTTGATGAATCTAAAGCTCTTCAGAAGGAATAAAAATTCTGGAGCCCTTCAACTTCAAATTAATAAAGTCTGTGCAGTAATATAATTCCAAATGACTACAGCTGTTCCTTTTATTAGCTGTGGCTTCGTGTTTCTGTCCTTGACACTTAAAGATCAAACCTACTTAAATATGAATCATTTAAAATATGAATTTACTTCAATATCTTATTTTGCCAAGAAGCTCAGCAGCTCATTATATAAGAGAAATGTGTCACAGAGGTACTCATCTCCATAGTGGTGGTGCAGGAACGCTAATGTGGTTCCCACTGTGCACCCCCCATTCCCAAAGGTGCACCTACAGTGTGCTAGAGCACTTCTCAAGCAGGTAATAAGACAAAGAGTATGTCCTGAAAGAAATCATGGGTTTAAGGGAATATTTACACCAGGAGAGGTAGATTTATTTCAGGGAAAAAGTACCAGCTTAAGCCACCCCTGCACAGCGATGTGGCATCCTCCATCCAGAAGTAGCAGGACTGAGTGGGACTTTGCAGTTACTTCTCCTGGTTGTGGCAAGCTGTTCAGTGAAGAGACAGTGGAGCTCAAATAGAAATGCTTAAGAACAAAAGGTAGGGAGAAGATTGGGAAGGAGCAGGAATACGAAAACGCAAACGCAGGGGATATGAGGGAGATGAATGAGAACGGACGTGGGTAAGGGAGAACAAACCATTGAAAATGGTGTCAATATGAGAAGCTCAGAGTTTTTTCAGGCTCCAAGTGGTTACCTCAAAGTTGAGAGTTCAGGCAGTCTTCAGGAACTGCAGAGAAGCCCGAGTCCCCTTAGACACAATCAGGGATTGAATTGAATTTTCCTCCATTTTGAAAGATTGCTGCAAGTCAAGAGCTAACGCACAGGGGTCTGAGGCGTAGGTGGGATGCAAAGCTCCTGCTCTGCAGTCTTGAGACGACTGTGATGATTCCAGCGGCTCTGGGATGGACCTTTTCCAGTAGTTGCTTATTGCGTGCTCCTCATTTACCAGGTGACAAACGTGACACATCTGGAGTTGCTGAGTTTGAGCTTTGCCCTAAATGTATCGGGTGCAATAAAATAATAAGTGCTCTCTGGGCTCTAGTATTTCAAATTGGGCACCTAGAATAAGGTTCCCTTGGAAAATTATTTTGGCTTTTTTTCTTACGCTCCAGAATACTGTGCATTTCATTGAGACAATTAAACCACACAATTTCATAGAGACATCTCAAAGTAATTAATGTTTGTAATGTGTTAAGAGATTTTAGTGAAAGCCCCAAAGTCAATACTTCTTGTGTTCAAGATTTAGCTGGATTTAGTGGTGAGTTCAAGCAATGAATTGAGTAGGCCAAAGAAGAATAATACAATAACTTACATTTTGTTCAGCAAATGAGAAAAGATCATACAGAACTCAAATGTTAGTTCACAGGCTGTTACTACAATGTAAATAGTTTCCTTCTCTTTTGAATGCTGAATTTATAGGTAACGGGATTTGTAGAAATTAGCATGCATGCTCCTCTCACTAGCTAGGGGATTTGGACTAGTTTTTTTGGAAACTGTAATGGGACACTGTAGGACAAGGATGAAGAGACTGGTTTGAAGGAACAAGTTGCTCATATATGCACAAGGTGACTGTGGCAGAGCTGGAGGAACAGTGAGCTGAGCTTGGCATTTGAGAAGAGGGAGCTGGCTTTGCTCAGTAACAGACTCATGGAATGGTCAAGGAAGGAAGAGTTGTGAAAGTTCACTATGAAATATGGGAGTGAGCTAAACAATTTCTTTTCTTTGATCTCCATTCATTTATAATCTTATTGGGTGTTGAGTCTCCTGGCACTAGAGCTTTTACAATGAATAGGTGGAAGTACAAAAATTGATTTAAATGGCACTGGTCTTACACTGAATGGCTTTCTTTAGCCTAGAAGTCACTTGGAGTTTTACTCTTTTAACAATTTAAATGTTGGACAATTTAAATGCTAAATATTTAATTTACTTCAGACAGCTCTGAAAACAATAGCAAGTTACAGACTGCTTAATTAATGTTGAACAGCTTTTGCATCAAAGTTTAACGAGAAGGCTTTGATTTTTTTCGATGATAAATGGATATATTTTCACCAGTATAGAAAGCTGAAATAGTTGTGTTTCAAATTCAGTTTCAGATTTGCTAGTGTTTAA
Organism: Oxyruncus cristatus; assembly: GCA_013399855.1. NCBI lineage: Eukaryota > Metazoa > Chordata > Aves > Passeriformes > Cotingidae > Oxyruncus > Oxyruncus cristatus. Next base: position 72,313 of record VXAY01000612.1, on the reverse strand, counting down.
AATTAGTTTCTCTGCCTTTTTTGTGTGCTAAACTAATAATGTAAAACAATAGAGACTGTAAGTCTGTGTCTGCATAATGAGTTGTACTAGGGAGTTATACAGTGTTACTTCTTCCATCAGTGAGAAGGGATCATCAATAGTTGCAATAGGATTAGAAGTCGTATGTAGCTCAGATGTAAGCCTATTAATTTACCTTTTTAAAGGTTTAATAAGGTTTCATTTTATTTACATTCTTTTCTCAAGTTAGTTTTTATAAACCACTTCTGTCCAGTTATTACATGAAAAATCTTCAATTTCCTGTTAATCAGACTCATTTTTTCAAATTTTTGTGCTTCAGTATATTTTTTGGAGAATCATGGTTAGCTCCTCAAATAATAATTGCTAGAAATATGTGCCTACATCTCCTTCTAATAATTACTTAAAATATGATAAGCATTTCAGTTTTCTAAGTGAAAAAAGAATTCTCAGTGTTTTAATTTACTTGTTATTAATTAGTTCAATGTGATTGTATAAGTGTAGGTCTCAATTTGCTTCTGGAATTTTTGCCCTTGTGTGCATTGTGTAACATAAAATTTTATTTGGAGCTCAGAAATAATTTTATCAAATGTTTTTGTTCTTGTTATCCCTGTATTTCTAACTCCCTGGAGTCTCCTGAAGTTACCTTTCTTCTTTACAATTTTATATATTTCTTTTATACATAGAAAAGAAACAGCTGGCATTTTTTTAATGAGAGCTGTATGCTCATTGACCAAACAAGCAGCAAGGAATCTGTTGTATGGCTGATTATTGCAAGAAAATGAGGTAGTAGTCTCACTCATAATCAGTAAAATTTGTATAAACTGGTGCTGTTTCATTTTCTGAGTTAGTTAATCTCATACTTTCACCCTCACAAGAAAACAAATTGTGTTTAAAAATGCCTGATGTGGAAAAATGGTACTTTCAAATGTAGAGATTAGAAACATTTAAAACATACATATCTGTGGTTAAAGATGCCGACTCTTAATTCTCCCCTGTGTAGAGCTTTCCTTTTTTATCTTTGAAGTTTAGTAATTATTCCATGTCAATGCCATTGGTTTATTTTTGTATCCTGCAGAAATTAATTCAGACTGTTTAGATCCAGTCTTTTTAGAACATTTATGAATGTAACTTATCAACAAGTTTACATTTTATGCAGCCAGTGGAGCTGGATCTTGGAATTTGCTTTTTTAGTGGTTCTTTTGTGGAAGAGAAATCTCTCAGGCATGAATTGATAGTCCAGATCTTTTGAGGTCTGCCTGTGCTAACCTATGACCTCTGTTCTTAGGAGGTCAACATCTGAGGGCAGGAGATTAAGGCAGTTAAAAGATTGGAATGGGAACTGGAATGGAAAAATTAGCCAGCACATTTTGGGTGGAAAACATCAAAGTCATCAAACAATTTGCTTATTTTAAACTCAGTTTAAGGGTAACAAGCTAATTGTACTGTGTTTGTTGACGCAAGCAATTTATATTATTTGAGAACATTAACACTGAAGAATTTTTTTTTTTATTGGAGAAACAAAATGACTCCAGCATAAATGCACTATGTATTTTGTTTACTAAATGCCTTTCTGCAACATTTTAAAGATAATTCAGGATCCGATCATACAATCTGTATGCACTTAATTAGCTGTATTTCTTACAAGCAGCAATAGTAAGTGCTGTGGAACCTGAATCTTGCCTGTGGTCTGCTGAAGACCCCTTGCTGTCATTGGAGAATACAGGTGCCCTCAGTACAATGGAAAACATTAAAATTTTCCAACTCCGATGCTTAAAATCATTTGTAAGCATCTCTTTTTATTTCAGTTTTTCAAATGTAAATTCCTTTCCAGTACAAATTTTTGACCAATAAATGTTCTCTTATAGATTATAAATTGACTCAGAAGAAAAGACAGCATTGTCTGTTTGTTCTTGTCTGGCGTAGTTCAAAATTCATTAGTGTGTGTTTTTAGAAGAGTGACAACTTCATCTTTCATCTGTACATTGATGTCAAAGACGTTATTATCTAGAAAAAGACACCTTCCCACATCTGAACAATTATGCAAGTTCAAGGATCTGTGTAAGCAATCACGTTTTTGTCTTGGTTGTTTAAAGTGCAAATCGGTATCATTGGCAAAAGCCAAACTAGTGTTTCAGCGTGCAAACCCACCTAACAGGAAACAAAGTGCAAGTTACAGATACCTCTCAGCTCAGGTTCTCATTGACAGTGTATGGATTATGGTACTTCTCCTATAGGTATGGCTACTAATTAAATTAAAGTACTATAATACAGCTAAACTCAAGCAGTCAGTCATCTGTAACCCTCAGTCTAACCTCCACATGTTATTATTGTTCTTTTGATAGTGAAGGATATGAGATTTAAACCCTTTTGCAAGCTTATAAATTTCCAAACTGTTCCTCTGAAGGTTAAAACCTTCTTGTTGCAACTTTTAGCTCTGCTTTGCACCTGAGGGAAAATAGAGCAAAATTATCACCATAATTTCTTCCTCTTTCATGGACGGAAAAGAAGGGAAAGCAGGAGGAGCTGTTGTGAACTGCAGCAGCCCGTGGACTGTTCCCACAGACGCAGCCACTGCTTTGTTTCCTTCCTTCCATTTCACTGGGTTGGCTGGAGAAGCTCTACCAGCTGCAGGGGTGACCTGGCTGGCTGTGCTCTATGATCCTGGTGGTAGTGCTGCTACTGGATGTGTCCTGCATCCTCGGTGGTACTGGCACAACTAGCCAGCAAAACTAGCTCTGCGTCCCTAGGAGTACTGCAGGCATAGGGTGGCAGCATTTGCAGGGGCAGAACCAACCCTGACAGCTGTTGGATATTGGAGATCTGTTCCCTGTTTTAATTTTTGGGTTAAAATGGGGTAGCTTCTGATCAGCCATTTTGGGATTCTTGCTAGTCAGCACTCTCTGTGGTTAAATAATTGATGGATTGGAGAGCTAGTTCTGTTTTACAGAATGTTTTTGGTTACCCACTTCTGAGAACACATGAACCCTTGTGAAGAAACAGAGAACATGTTAATTAATACAGAAAAAAGTTAAGCAACTACAAAGACAGTGTGCCTGACAAAGACTTAAGACAACTTTCTTGTTTGCCTAAGCCATTTTTATACCTTTCCTCTGTTCTTTGTTTAGATAGTAAACTCTTCAATGCAATCCTTCTTAATACATGTAATAGTTAAAATCATTGCCATTTTAAATTACAATTGTAATTGTAATTGAATTGGCTATTTGAATTATTAGAGAGCAGATGTACACACAAATTTTTAAATCCAGGATTTTTGTTGGGGGTGTGTATCCTCTTGTTTCATGATGTTTGATGATTCAAGCATCCTGTCCACAAGCCTGCTTTTCTTAATATCTTTTTCTTACCCTTTAAAAGTAGTGTAGAGATACCTGAAATGTACAGGTAGGTCTAGTGGAGAGCAGGTCTTTCATGCCTTAGTTATTGTTACATTAGCTCTAAATGTACTAGGAACTGCCTGCAAGTTTTATGTGCAGTAGCTTGCAGGGCAGAGTAGACTGCTTGCTGATTTTGCAGAAGGGGTAATTCAAAACTCAAAGAATTATAATGGAATTTTTTTAATGACTTAGAAATTACATTTGACTTCTTATGATGAAACCCTGCTTTGTTTTTGCTTGATCTTTGTGAGAAATAGCTAGAGAATATTTCTTCAGTTCCCTTGTATGTTCTTTTCACAACAAAAAAACACTGCAGAGCTAGACAAAACTGATTAGAATTACTGGAAATAGTATTTTCAGGCTTATGTGTTTGTGAAGGTTGAAATTTCTGGCAGTGCAGCTGTGCCAGAGTCCTGACTGCAAGCCCCCAGAGCTCTTGGAATCAGTGTCTCCAAATGTGCTCTAATTTGCCTCAGCTGAGTCACTTCCTTACCATGAACTGCCGTAAAGAGATTATTACTTCTGCTTTGCTTTCTAGGGTTTAGCCTGCACTGCCCCCCTCCTTTTCAAAATAAGAACTTATCAGAAAATACCTTTTGTAGTAATGCAGTGGAGTTCAGAGGGTTTCAGAAATCTGGATTATTGGTGGCCTTTTTTGTTTAAGGGACTATTGGGGTTTGTGTTCCTCATGTGTTTCTAGCTGCCAATTTGAATGAGAAGCCAGCAAAAAAAGCTTGTTTGTTTCCTTTGTTGGTAGTGGCTGTAGTTGTTTCCAGCTGCCAGGTGAATGTGAATGTGAATGTCTATGAGATGCTTCAGGTGATAGCTATCCATATAATCTTTAGAAGTATATACTGATATATATCTAAGCTATTATGTGTGATTTTTCTTAATGGCCCGTATTTCTTGCTTACTTCTTGCATAAAATATGAATGAGTCAGATTTGAAAGCCTTTGAATTTGTCAGAATAATAAGTCTTTACACCAATATAATGTTAAGAAGATTTTATAGAAGATTGACCTTAATTGTCAGGAGAGAAAAAAAAAATTAGATCTGTTGTATACATGTGTTGTATATACATGTATAGTATATGCATAAATGTGTATGCAATAGATTTATGAAAGATTGCCTCAGCTGCCTTGAAAAAGGTGGGTACCGAAAGGAAGATGACTTAATAAGAGATCGGTTCAGTACATGTTGGTAACCTCCTCAGTTACAAAAAACCCCCACCAAACATCATTTATAGTTGCAGGGTAAAATTAACAGGAACTATTAGTGCTTCTTTCTTATGGTGACAGTGATACTCTCTCTCTGTTCCCAACTTCAGCCGGGTGAGCTCGGTACAAGTAGTCAGGTAATAAAGTGACACTGTGGAATGTGAAGAATCCTGGCTTTTTAACCCAGGTGAGTTTGTTGCAGTTGCTGGTAGCTAAGATGCTGCATTGACTGACTTCTTCTAAAAGATGCTGCATACTCTACGTTGGTAGGGTATCTTCCTCTAACCAGCCAACAGTCCTCTATCTGTTTCTGTGTAGTCAGCGTGGCCACAGCATGCACTCCTTTCACCTGGTTGTCTTTGATGGCACATCCTAGAGTGCATTGCCCTTTTGCAGTGTGAGGTATTAGACAAAACGAAGCTGTACCAATGTAGCTGTGTTAGCTTGCTCTCATTAGGCCAAGCAACAACAGAATAGCAATCTCACAACGTGCCTTTTTACCATCTACAGTTTGCCCATGTAAGAAGGTCAGTTGAGAGTTTTCATAAACCTGCAAAAAATTCTAGAACTACAGGTTCTTTTTGAGACTGTGAGTATATGAAGGTGGTATTAATACTGGAAATTAATTGTGACACTGTATGCATATGCACACTAATCACTGTAGTGAAACATCCGGCTGCTATAATGAGATGCTGTGTTGTGAACGGGATACCACCATGTTCCCTTTCTATGGTAGCAGGTGGTAAATTTGCTTAAGCTTGCATATTTTGTTACACTGTAGAGCACTGCAGTTTGTGTGTGGCATATAAATCCATTTTCATTTAACTTGGAAATGTTTTCTTAAAGCGGATTCTCATTTAGTTAAAAAAAAACATAAAACATTACACAGAGACAGGCTTATTTGCCTTTTTTATTACTATTATTTAAAACAAATCTGTTTTTTTTTTTTAAAGGCAGTGCTTTATTAAATGATAGTTTGAGTTTGTCAGTTTAAAAATCCTTATTTCCTTGAAGGAGCCAGCTGTGACCTATGAAATGGTTCATTCCTACTGGTATGTAAAAGCTAAATGTGACAAATAAGAGCAGAATCAGGATCGGAGTGAAGGTGGGAGTGAGATGAACATGAGATGGGAAGGAAATTTGGTGAAAGGGATTGCTGGTTATGAACTAGATAGTTTGTGGGACTGGGGCTGACTGAATAGAGAAGGGGGCGGGTGAGCAGCATTCACCTCTTTACAGCAGAGGGAGGCAGGGCTGCTTCTGACCTGATGCTTTCTGTAGACTGATGATTACCAGTGCCTGTAGACCGGTCTTCAGCATACTTATGCCCTGAATCAGACAGGCTGTAGTGCTCACTTTTCTTTTGACCCTATTTTCCCCCCAAGAAAAGGTGAATAATACTTAGAGAAGCTTTAAAGTGCGTATATCACGTGATTCAGAGGAAGTGGAGTACCAAACATGGATCAGCTGAAAGCTGCTCAAGTGACAGAGAACAGCACAGGTTGTAGCTGAGTGCTTTGCACTTGTGGTCCAGGGTGCATGGCTGGCAGGGCTCTGCTTGGCTGGGGTACAGCTCTTTGCCGTGGCAGGTTGGGTGCTCACCCTGTTGTAGCTGCCCAGGGGCCCCAGGCACTCTGTTCCTGGGATGTGTATTATCTGTGAAAGCCAACACAAATGAAGGCATGTGCCACAGCTTCATTCCGGCTGCATTGGAATCTGGTGGGGCAGTGGCTTAGCACTGATAGCCAGGCTCCCCGTGGGTATGCTGTGGCTGGAGTCCAGGGTGGCCCCTCCTGGGAGTGGATGGGCTGCACAGTGCTCTCTGAGAAAAGACAGACACTTGTAAAATTTCCCCTCTTGGTTTTCAGACAGGCAGCACTCATGACACTGCCAAACACACCCACAGGCTGAGACTGCTGAGATCAAGCAGCATGGCCCAGAGTATTCTCCTGAGGATGCTGTAACAGACACAGCCCTAGAGGCCTGTTTGGCAGAATGTGCCAGTAAGTTAATTCTGCATATGCTGCAGCCTCTTTCTTCAAGGGAAAAAAGCCTCTCTGGAAGAAAATCAAAAATGGGGAAGCTACAGATATGGCCTTGGCCCAACCCCAGGCCACACTCATTCTCAAGGGGGATTCAAGATAGATTCCTTCATATTTGCAGGTTAACTTAAAATTTTTTTGCATCAATAACTGTTTGTAAGTGTGCAGTAACTGAGTACATGTAGGTTACTGTCAATGTAGGCAGTGAACATCCTGAGATTTTTTTTTTCCTTTGTATGTGCTTGCAAATCATAGATACAGAATATCTAGAGTATAAACTTCCAGCGACTGGTTCTGTATCTTCTGCCTGTGTCCATTAATGTATTGATGGGTTTTGGGACTTTCCTTGTTATATGCTGGAACTCCTTGGGGACGCACAGCTGGTGTTTAACTATGTCTGGTTACCAAAACTCTCCCCTCCAGTTGCAGCAAAATTCTTGAGCCAGAACTGTGTTTCACAATCCAACAGATATTTTTGGGTGTGTGTGGCTGACAAATGATGCCTTTCAGCGTGTTATAGAGGTACCCTTAAGTTGAAAAGAATTCAAATTTCAGAAAACAATGCTGCACTAGGTCAAAGTATAAAATGTGAGGGTTTTTAGCTGTTGTTGATTTTTCTGCACTGTGCTATACAAGATGAAGAAATGGGAATCTCCTAGGTTTTGGACAGCATTAACCAACTGAATCCCTATTTATTATTTTTTTCTGCAGGGACATTGTGACTTTAAAAGAAATGGATGCTGCTACCTGACTCTGAAATCAGGTCTCTGTCAGGGTACAGTTTCAAATTATGGGGGGCTGTGGCCCCCCGGCACCCCCAACCAGCATTGTGGTCCTCTGTCCACAGGGTCACTGGTGCTGATCTCATTCCACAGAGAACCAGTTCAGGGAGTTTAACTGAGAAAACGCTAATCATGCAGAAAAAAAGGTACTGAGAAGCAAATGGATAGAGAGGTGACAGAGTGGGTGATGACTCTTGGTAACAGCTCCTCATTCGGTGGGTTTATCTGGAGTAAGAAACCCTACGGGCAGCTCTGCATGAAACATGTTGTGCTCTCTGCTCAGTTTGGCAGAGACATTCCCTGCAACGTGGTGGCAGCTTTTTGGACCCTGTAGTAAGAGCGATACAAAGTCTGCCCTCACTGGTGGCAGGTGGTGATTTAAGAGCCAGCGGGGTTCACGGGAGGAAAGTGTCAGGAACACAAAACCCAGCAGGGAGTTGGGTTTGGCCTCCAAAAGGCCAGAGGTGTAATTAGGCATCAGCAAGACCTCGCAGAGAGTTTGGGGAATGTGCCAGGCAAGGTCTTTTCTATTTGAGCTTCCGCTGTCGGACTGACAGGCAGATCTGAAGTATCAGGTCCCACTGCACACGGTTCCGCACAAGAACGACAGTCTGTGGTTTTCGCAGGGCTGCAGCTTGTGGTTTTCCTGACCAGGGAAAGAAAACGGGATGCAAAAAGCAATCCTACCTATTTTAGATGCTTTGGTGCCCCGACACCATTAACTTGTCTGTGAAACCATACAGTATCAGGAAGTTGGTGACTGACTGGGAAGGTAAGCAGCATTCCTCGGCTCTGTGCCTGACCTCCCTGTGGGGTTGGAGAGCAGCCTTTAAAAGATGCAGTGATTAGGCTCAGTTCAAACTAGAAGTGTAAACTTCTAGTTTGGCATTTTAGTATGGCAGAGCAGCATGTATGCAGTGGTCACTTCTCAGTTCCCTTCCTGCCTTTCGGCAGCTGCTCCTCAAAACTTGCAAAATGCAATCAATAGGCTTGGAGGAGTCAACTTGTGGTGTCATCACAGCTCTCTTCCTCCCCTGCCAGCTTCTGCTAAGCAATCTGTTTAATTTTTTTCCTGCTTCTGTTGCATTAGAGATGCTGTGAATGATGTGAAGACAATTGGAGATACGTACTAAAACTAGCATTTCCTGTTGTAGCGTTTTGCTATTTCACATCACTCATATCATCTTAAGTGTGTTACAGTCTCAGAGTTTTACTTTGGAACTTAAATGTACTAAAATTATAGCCTGCCTTCTCCGTGACAAGCTAAAGACTAACACAAATTTCACATACAGTGGCAGAAACCATATTCTTTCCATCTGATTTTACCACATGCATCAGAGAGTGTTTTTATGTCATACACAAGAAGTTACTGTTTCACATTTTTTAATGACAGTTCTTCACAGGAAATTTTCTCCCTAAATGGAATGGATTATATAAAATCAGCACTTAAACCTAGTAGTACTGTAACGCTGAAAGGTAGACCTAAGTGTCAGTAACTTTGTGAAAGTCGGTGTACAAACCACTCAGTGTTGTGTTTTCCAGTCTTTCAAAAAAAGGAAAACATATATTCCCTGATATTTCCACATATGCATATTTTCCTAGTCTTTTCTAGGAATCAGTGAGTTTTCAAAGCATTTAAATGCTGATCAAATATAAACGGAAGTTATATAATTATTTTGCAATGTTGAGATAGCAAACTAGTTTTATTGCAAATCTTTCAATCACCCTCAATTACCAAGAAATTTAAACAGCTGTCTTTAAAAAAAGCCAACCAACCAACCAGTTCATTTCTAAGAAATTAATTCATTGTAAAGCTCTACAGTGATATTAATGTTATTCTGTGTTCCTTTTGTACACAGTGTGCTTCTGGCAACTAAAGTCCTGGTTTATGGATGACTTTTCTTTATAAGATGGCTCATGGTTTTCTTCTTGTCATCATGATTGGAGGAAGGTTACTAGCTGAACTAATTAATTCTACAAGGCTTCCTAGGAAAAATAATTTTGCAGCTATTTTTTCTGACTGATGCGCATGTGATTTAAACTCTGGTGGCAAGAGGCAGGGTAAGGTATGGAAATGCAGACAGCTGCCTCTGAAAGAAACAAAGCTTCAAGGAAGCTTAACATGCTGAAATCAAGGGGGGCATATAATCTCCATCCTAGGGTGCTAAAGTACTGAGCGTCACATCAGTCCAAGGTTATTAACAGCTTTTGCTTTGGGATATGGATTTAGGACTAAAGAATGCTCATGAAAAAAGGACATAAGAACTGCAGGCAATGGCAATCAGTCCAGTCCAATCTCAAAATATATATGATAGCCTTGTATCCTGGGAAGACATGGAAAAATTATAAAAAGTAGATGAAGTGCAGTGTTAGCTATCAGTTGCAAATTGTGCTTCATTATTGTACCTTGTCTAGTATTTTATTAATTAGATTATTTTCTTAGATGATGGAAACGTACTAAAAGTAGTCTCACCTTCAAAAAGGATCTGTTACAAGGTGCTAGGAAAAATTATCAGTTAAAAGAAGGTCTACCACATGAACTTTGAAATTGGTAAAAAATAGTTTACTGAGCCCAAGAAGTTCACTTGGTTTTAACCTCCCCATGCATCCCTGTAATTTATTATTTGGAATTAGAAATGTTTTTCACAACACAGTGAGTATAAAAGTGCTGTGCCTTGTGCAGTGTCTCCCACTGAGCCACCTCATACCAGCCAGCCATGGTTGCCCCAAAGCTTTTGTGTCAGGCTGTAGGAACCCCAGGAAGGAGTTCGACTGGCACTTTTCTGAGTTTGGGGAGCGTGTAGGATGGTGGAAGCTGATCTGCCTGACAGATCTAGAGCAGTCTGGAGAAAGAAGATTACAGAAACCATCAGGTCCTTGACGCCTTACTCCAGTTTGTGCTAGAGCAGGCTCAGCTAAGCTTCAGGTGCTTGATGACTTCTCTTCCTGAAGGCACACAGACGATCTGGGAATGGCTGGGATATAGTATATTTCAATAAGTAGCATGTCAGATCTGGTAGTGGGATTTCCTTCCCTTCCTCACTCTGCCGGTGTAGGGCAAAAGCAAGTCGCTTTGAACAGATCAGGGAATTTGCTCTAAAGTATTGATTATGGCTTCTAAGCTCTTTTAATAACCAGATCAGCCTCAGTGTTGCAAAAGCCTCTGTGTAGTTTCAGTAACAATAAGTAACTGTTTGCATCACCCCTCTAATATCATTGCAGGGTACGCAACTGCGCTGTTTTCAGGAGCCAGTATGTCAAAGTCCTCTTTGGCAAAGAGGGAGACACATTGTTTGGTGCTTGGTAGTAGAATTCAGTAATTTCTGGCTTCAGCCTCCTTTTTTTGAGGTGCAGTTCGGTTTCCTGATGGCAGGCCCATTGGAGAGGAAGGGCTGGAGGGATGGCTTTGTGCTTTTCTCATCCCGTTCAGGACAGCATGTACCACAGCTGGAGTAGACTGGGAGAACAGTACTCTCCTCTCCCAAAATTACAATATCTTGCACCACAACTGGAACAATGCAGCATCATGCACAAGCATCGTGAGGTGTCATCTGCTACATCAAAGCACTGTACAAATAGGTCTTGGTGTGTAACAACTTGCAAGCATCTCCTTATTTCTCAGTCTGAGTCATCTCCTGTAGGCTGTCTTTACCGAAACTCCTCTTGCTTCCATTTTCATCCTAAGGGCACTAAAGAGGTCAAAACGGGGGAATTTGATCAAATTTTCAGAAGGCGATGATCATGAACAAAAATTATGCAGTCACATATTACCTGGCTTTGGTAGGAAGGACATAACCTGAGTGTTGATGACGTCAGTGATGATTATATGTGTGACTAAGAACTGCTGGGGCAGGGTCTGAGGCTGTAAGGGAGGGAGAATCTGAGGCTTTTGGTGAATATTTGGGGCAGTGAACCTGAGGTAATGTATGATCTGCTACATAGGTCAGAGTTAGGGTTTGGTTTCCCTCAAGAACCGACAGATCAGGATTTTAAGAAGGGCACGGGGAGAATAGGGGAGTAGAATGGACCTGCTGCTGCTGCTAACAACCATTAAAAAAATACAAAGCCAGCTGCTCTCGGAGCAGAGCTTGATCCTTTCAGTGCCTTTAACGGCACAGTACATATTCAGAGGAGAGGAATTCATGAGGCCCTATGGACCTACACCATGGCATTACACAAAAATGCAAACCCGAACAATGGGTGGCCTCAGCAGTTCCATCTGGCTCGCCATTAACAAGGTTAAAGTAAAGTGGGTTTCCTTGGCTGTGTCACAGACAATTTACACTTCAGATGCTTTAACTTTGGAGCCAGACAGAAGGGTGCACAACTCTAAAAGCACACGGCAAGAGTTGCCTAAGTAGTGTGGTAAGCACACTTGGTACTGATGTTCTTTGAAAGACACAGAGGAGTAGCATTCAGATATTTTTGNGAGCCAGACTGAAGGGTGCACAACTCTAAAAGCACACGGCAAGAGTTGCCTAAGATGTGTGGTAAGCACACTTGGTATGTTCTTTGAAAGACACAGAGGAGTAGCATTCAGATATTTTTGGCTAAATAATTTAGAAAAAAAAATCCTATTGACAAATTAGAATTGCAGTCAAATAGTGTTTACTCAAAATAATGTAAGGACACAATAATATTAGCAACTAGAAGCAGCTAACAGCAGAAATTATTAGACGCCTGAGAAATGTTGCCACCAGCATTTCTGGTATGGTAACCTCAAAACCCCAATACACTTTTAAGCTAAAGGGGATGTTGATACATGTAAATGTGTTCTGTTGTAAAGCATTCTGCATTCAGAGCCACCAAAATACTTAGATAATAGCATAGTTAACCATGGCAAATAACGACCTTTAAAAAACTGCTGTAGAGAGGCAGTGGTATATCAACAGGTATGTTGGCCTGTTAATTTCTGTGCCATTGAGTAAAATAAGGCATTGGAATTATCACAGCATTTTGCAGAAATCATGTTCTTTGTCTTGGCTTTGAGATGTTTCCAGGGAACCCAAGAGTCTTATAGGGTGTCCCATTCTTGAAGAAAAATTAAATTGTTACTGAATGAATATCAAAGTTGATAATTCAATTGTGAAGCTGCTTTATGATCTATAAGACACACATTTGAGCAGTTAAATCTGTGATGAAGATGTAAGGTGATATGCAGAGAAAGTACGTACCTGTTGTTGCTGCAGAGCTGTTCAAGGCATTCCTTGGAGCAGGACAAGTGTTGCCCTGGATAACAAATCCTACAAGAAACATTAGCCATCCTGGTTGCCTTTGACCATAAATTGTGAGTTCAGTAGCAGAGCAGAACTTCATACTCCTCCTCAAGTTAAAGAATGAAACTTGCATACCATAAAACCCGCATACATTGTTGACTCGCAGTTATCCTAGTAACGTCAGGAGTCTCGTATAGGAAGGCCTTTAGCAAGAATCGTGCCATGCTGAGCTTCCTCCTTGGTGAGCTGTACAGCACTGCTGTGATGGGACACGCTTCCTCTTCAGCGTGCCCTCAGAAGGTTGGCATCAGCCTCACCAGTGGTGAACAGCCCTGCAGTTGCCTTGTGCCTCCCAGGGTTTTCTGGCAGGTGAGCCAGTGTCTCTGATGATGGCCTCCGTTACATGCCATTAATATGGGAGTTGGTGTGGATGGCTTTGTGCTTGTTTATGCCTCTTTTTACTCTGTTGTCTAGCTCTCTAACCCACCCTCACGGCCCCTCTGTGCTGCCTTTTCATTTCTCTGACAAAGACAGAAATACCCTTAAACATGACACTTCAGTTTCTGACTGTATGCAGCAGGCCTGTAGTCATAACCATGATTATTGTACGATGCCATTTGACAGGCATGTCAAATTTGCCGAGCTCTTTTCAAAGGCATCCTGCCCACTGCATTTGAGGTAACTACAGGCAAAATAAATGGAGCTGAGAAATCATCTCATGACTAATTGGTGACAAACCATTGACATTCCCTTCTTCTCTTCGTTTTTAGCTACCAGTCTGCTCTCCTTCTGTGAGCAGCAGCTTTTGACTGAAGCCCTACCTTAACAATAGCCTCAGTAAGTCAGAGAGCTATTCTTGCTGAGCCCTGACAGGTGTAATGCTTCCACACCAAGCACTGCAGTGGTAGGAAGATGAGGGAAGAATGATGCAGCAAGGCAGAACCTGTGAAGGAGGTGGAAGGGAAATTGTCCAGCTGCATGTATTAGCATATGTCCAACTGCAACTTGCATGAGCATAAACTGGGAAATGCCCCAGCTATGCTATGTGTGAGTGGAGAGAAAGTTCACAAAAAAAGCATTAGTTAACCTGAAATAGGGATGGTTGATTTATGGGGAATATGTATAAGAATGGTGTGAAAACATATTTCTTTAGAGTAGGGATATTGTGCATCTCATGTGCTATATTTAGCATGTAGTTAACTCAGAACACACAACTTCGTCATTTAAGTTCTTTTGCAGCTCATTGTCTCTAACTGAAAGGGAATTCAGTCACAGCCACACAAAACTACGTTCAACATCTGTATCTTGTGCCTGGACTTGGAATGCGTGATTCTTTCATCCACCCTTCACATATACACATATACACACCTACTGGTGCAGATCAGGCAAATGGAATATTATGATTGAAATTCATGAACCCAGGTAGAAATCCAGTAAAGATTTGTGTGAAGGCCACATATATGTTGTGACCAGGGGTAAGTCCCAGATACAGTGTGCCCCTCCACACTGTAGTTCCTCTGGTAAGAGCATTTGAGGACAATGAAAATTTCACTGCTTAATCTACTCCCTCCCACCTCCTGACAGTGTTTATCACACCCACAGTTGTGCCAATGCAATGATTTATGATTTTTGCCTGAAAACTGGAGGTGTGATGTGAACCAAGCTAAACAAATGCTACAAACTGGAAAAAAAAGTAAATTAATTAACTGAAATATTTTCCTTTGAAAATTAGCTAGCATTTTAGTTACTGCATGGGTCATCACGTGGATCATCCTTAGGAGTTTTTGAAGGCAGATCATATGCCTTTTGAAGTATTGTCCTTGAAAAGGCAGCTGTTTACTTCATAATGATCTTCCATTTATTTTTACATTACCCAAGGAAAAGCTATGAATGAAATGTAAAATAGTTGAGCTGGAGTCCTGGTCACTGCTTAGGGTTCTGGATGGGTTGCAGCATTCAAGCAGCATCCCTGGCAGTTCACTGCATTCTGCCTGGCACAGCATACTGTTGGTGGCTTGTTTCACAGTATGGAGTATGAAAGCAGAAGGGCACCCCGGGAGCTGTCTCTGCACAGTGAGCACCACAGCTGCTTGCTGTCTTGGCAGCGTCAAAGTTCTGCAGGAAACTGAAATAAAAGCTAAGCACGAGAGTTTGTTGAGTACGTTCTGATTCAGATTCACATAGAAAGTGTTTTCTTCATCTCATTCTCAAATTTGTGCTTCCTGCCAACAGGAAATGAAAAGTACATGGGGAGGGCTTTTCGGCATTTATGTGAAGTCCAATTAAGCTTATGATAGCCCTCATTTTCTGTGTAATGTTTGGATTGTGGATATAATTGAAATTACTTTTCACAACTTGTCCATGACTTTTTGTGACAATAGTTGGACAGTGGTGAAAGAGCTGTAACAAAGAAATCAGTTTCAAAATCAGGTATTTTATGCATTGTCCAGGATGTGTTTGATTCCTGCACTGTTTCAGTGAATGACAGTTTGTGGCTTGATCACCGTACGGTTATACTCTGTTGTAAACTGTTTTTTCTTTCCTTGGTTTACCTGATATAATCCCAAGGGGCACAGTCTCGGATCCTCAAAGTTAGGAGGACCTCGCTTGCCTCAGAAGTTAGTGGGAGTTAGGTATTTAAATACCTGTGAAGCTTTGATTGTACCTAACAGAGTTACACAGGCTGCCTGTGACAGAGAAAAATGGTAATGCCACTCTGCATCACCAGCTTCTGATTGGTACTGGGATGGGACTTTTTGTGAGGGAAATTTTTGTCTCCTGGGTGGGGGACACAGTCTCCCTCTACTCTGTGGTTATGTCGAATTGTGTATTTCCAGGTATTTTGGATATTTAGAATAGAGGGTTTGTAAGGAGGAGGGCCAAAGAATCTTGATTTTAGGAGCAAAGCTTTCTGTCCTTTAAGGTTTCCAAGAGTGAGGTTCATTTAATAAACAATTGATTTGTTCCTGGAAGTATACAGGAATAGTTTAGGAAGTGACAGACTTCTGAAGGTCTAGTCCCTTGTCTGCTATGGCTAAAACTGTTCAGGTATGACTATTTGCAACCTCACAGAAGGCATTTGGTTCCTAGATTTGATGTTTAGGTGCTGCCAACAACGTCAAACGCCAGATTTTACTTCTGTCTGTGTTTTGTGTCAGCTGGAAATTTCTACTGGAACCCCAGCAACTCAGTGCTCTAACTTACAGCTGAGCTCCTCGAGAATTACCAGGTTGGCTCCTGTGTTCATCACTCCTCTACCCTGGCCATAATTCTTTGGTTTTCTTTTTTATACTTTGTGATTTATGCTGTGTTCTACTTTCAAATGTTACATCAACCAGCAAACACAGATTTACAGGTGGAACTGAGGAGCTTCAGCCTGCATTGCTGCGTTGCCTCACAGCTTGTATCACCCTGACCTCTGCAACCAGCCTTGTCTACTGCAGTGTGACTTTTCTATATTCATACATAGTGATAACTTCTTTTCTCTGTTACACCATTAAAGTTAACAGAAAATAAGCTCAGTGAAGTCATCAAAATTGCTCTGTATGTATACCCATGTGATGAGATCAGAACTAAGACCATTCAGATGCTTTGTTTCTGGGAACATGCAATATTTTAAAAAACTTCTATTAACCTCATTGTTAAAATTTTACTGGAGTGATATCAATTAATGTACATAGTCCCAACCAAGAGGGATAAAGTGATCTAGTTAACCACACATAGGAAACTTTTTCAGTTATGTTCTATTTAACTCTACACAGAATTAACAGAATTAAGAGAAATAAGTATTAAACTTGTGCATAAGATTTGCCGTTCTGAGGCCAAACTAAGAAAAAGGAAACACCAAATTTTGAGTTAACAATGTTTTTATATGCACAAATTTGCTTTTAATTTTTATGTACACAATTACAGTGAGAATTAATAATAAGGATAAATCTGCTGGTGAGATAGGGCAGAATAGTAGAAAATGGCATTAATTCTCTTATAATTCACAGGAATCAGGCAGTGTGGGACAACAGAAATACCTGCCTCAGGTGGGAATTAAAAGCTTTAACATATGAGGCTTAATCCCGTTGCAGCCGAAATCCTCTTTTCACGCTTTACTGTTGCTTCTGCATGTTGATGTGAAAAAATTTCAAAATGATTTTTTTCTTTAAGATGTTGAAAGCCTCTTAAAAATGTGTTACAGGAAATGCTTAGCACAGCCATTTAGTAATAATGTCAATATATGAAACCAGTCCATTTTAGACATCTTAAAATGCCAGTTCAGAAAAGTGAATTAGGAAGTGACTGCTTTCTTTCTCAGTCAGTGCATTGGAGTGATGCAGATTTTCCTTACCAGTAAAATGTGGCTATAGAGCATCTGAATGATTTAATTGTTCTCGAGGGTATTGAATGTGTGAACGTACAGGTGCTATTTCAAGGGAAACCAACCACCACATCTGATGTCCTTTTGTTACACGGTTGGAAAAGGAAGCCCTCCGTGTAATTCATGTGACATGACTTTATCAATGTCATGAGCTCTGGAAGGAACCCCTATAGGGATAGCTGGCATGGCCTCCTCATAGAGAGTGTGTCAGACAGTAACCATCCCTTTATTTCCAAAGAATTAAATGAAAATGTGAGCTGCTGGTCAAACCCTGCAATCTTAACACTTGTGAAGCCTACATTCATGCATGTCATCTAATTCAGTGAATGTAATGGGAGAATCCGTTTCAAGGCTGGGATCTAAGTCACTCCACACTCCTGTCACCAGATATTTTTGAAACTTTGTGCATGATACTGATTTATATGTGATATCTAAAGTCATATAACTCTCAGCTGGTATTTGGGGAAGAAGAATATGTTTTGAACTTCCAGAGTAGCCTTCCTCCTCTTCCTCTTTCTTTACCACTACTTGCTTCAGTGCTCCAGCCTACTGCCAGGATGCCATTTGCTGTTTCCTGCTGTTGAGAGGAGTTGGCGTTCCTCGTATTTGTTGCTAATGTTAGTGATAAAATAAGGAACAAAAAAGAAATGGCAATTTTTAACAACTGATTCCTGGTTACCTACTGCCCTTTTATCTCATCTGTGGATTAACTGATCAGTGGATGTACAAACCCTGGAACCAGCTCTGCTGAGAGGCAGATAAGGTCAGGCATGCCTCTTAGCTCATGAACAGCACCTCACTGACCCAGAAAGAGTTGAGCCGGTTTTATGCAGCGTGCATCCTTATCCACATGGCCAGGAGGCTCAAGCCACCTCTGTGCAGGCTTCTAGTGTTACTGAACTATGCTTCTGTAAACAGGGGCACCAAGCAGTGCTTTCAGACACAGGCAGCCAAGGTCTGCTTAGTTCTGGCCACCCCCACACCTGCCCAGCGCTGCACCCCAGCTGACTCTGGCAACAGGCTGCAGATGTGGGTACACACTGGAGCAATACCCAGAGCAGACCTTGGGCAGCCTTTTCAACAACACGAAATACGGAAAATACTCACTTTAAAAAAAACTATTGCGTACAGAGCTGTTTTAATTTAAAAACCATTTTCTGTTATTATTCCCACAGAAATTGAGGCTTACAAGGGAAATTTGTAGTTGAGAATATTTGTATTTGTGGTTTCATTGTGCAAAAAGGTTACAGTGGTAGACTCACTTCAAATTGTGGTATAACCTTTCATGTTGGAAATGCATGATATATGACTGTTTAAAATGTAACTTCCTTAACCCGTTGCTGATCTTTGTCTGGATGGGTTAAAACCATTAAAATATACGTATTCTTTCTATGCTTTATTGATACTAAACCATCTTTCATGTTATTTAGGAAAAAAGACTTCACTTTGTAAATTGTTAGTTCAGGAGTTTTTAGGTCTTAATACAAAGAAAACCCTTTTGTTGTAATAAATGAAAGTACATCCAAAGCATTCCTCTGTGAGGATGCATTTCCTAATTTGTGAAAAGTAATTTTCCTCCATGTCTGTAAAGAGGGCTGAGTGGATAGTAGAGGTAAGTTTTGTGGAAAGGAAGAAAGAATGGAAACTATATCATTGAAGTTATTTTTTAAAAGGTGCTGTCTGTTGTAGTCCTTTCCATTTTTGTGGAGAAAAAGACTTCATTTTGTGCATTTTGAACCACCTCTCTGTTTCATTGTCATTCTTGGTTCTAAAAAAAGGAAAAAAAAAAAACAAACACCTTCCAGTAAAATTGTATTAGCAGATTTTAAACAATTTTATTTCCTCTCAAAGTGAAGTTAAATTGCATCCTGACAGGCCTGATTTATCAGGTAAATGCCCCATGTTGTTTGTCAGCTTCTTTGTTGGGGGGGAGGGGGAGGGGAAACTCAAGCAACAAAAGACCAGACCGTAACCTATTGATATTACTTCTGCAATACACTGGGGAAAATAGATTGATTTAGAACTAACCACAGAAAACTAGTCGATCTGATGAGTTTACAACAGAGCATTTTTATTTATTTATTTGTAACAAGAGTAAACATCATCAATATTCCACTGCGTGTCGTTGGAAGCCTTGCAGACCGTGGGTTTGTGTCAGCGTGCCGGGGCTATCTGCAAGATGAAAGAAGGCAAGCTTAAAAAATGGAGGGACCTTGCTTTTCTCACAAAATTGAGAGTCTTGAACCTCTGGTACATTATCATGAGTTGTTAAAATTTGCAGGCTAAATAGGTGAGCATTTTTATTTTAGTTCATCTTTTATTTCTTTAGGAGATCAACATTTTTTTAAAATTATATTTCTGTTATCTATTTCAAAAAGCTAGTAAAGCACAGGAAATTTTCTAACTGAATTTTTCTGAAGAACACCAGCCTGCAATTAACTTTCCCAGCATGTCGCCTCTGCACAGTGTTTTGCATGATGGAGGGCTTCAGAGTAGCAACTACTCACAGGACCAGCACAAAGCTAAATGTGGCACCAAAGTGCCGTTTTCTGAATTGGTAGTACACCGGTTTACAACATTCTTGGGCAAAAATAATTGCAGTTTTAAAATTAAACTGATCTTTTTTTTCCCCCATGGAATGGTAAATGTGAGGATGTTAGCGAAGTCTTCTGCGTGGATGTGAGCCTGCTTGGTGGACGCACCATAAATGCTCTGATGAAGATGATGAATGTTCCATTCTCTAGTTTATTTAACAAGATAATTTCACTTTGACCCAACATGATTTTTTCAGTAGTACTTCAGTATTCGCTGTTTTGAATACTAATACCTTATTAAAGTGTTTTCAAAGTTACTTGTATTCTCTCCTGCATTCAGCTACAGCTTAAGAATTAAAGGTTGATAAACAGAATGGTGTAAATCCCAGCTATGTGCATGTAAGCAGGGCATGAATCTCCCCAAACAATACCTGCAAGGGAATCCCCCAGTAAAAGTGGGGGATGAAAGAATGAAGTGTCTGCAATGCCCACTGCAGGGGTCCCAACATCTCCCCTGTTTTGCCCCTGCTAGTGGCTCCTGCTCCTGCAGCTTACTGCCCTGACAACTGACCAAACCTTTTTTATTTTCCGGAGCAGTTGTTGCTTGATTTTAAGTTGCAGCGACTGCAGCCGCATATTTAGTTTCAGCATTTTTTGCTCTAAAAGGATGATGTCTGTGTGCACTGTTTTAAGGCCTAAGGGTAATGGCCTTTTTAAAAAATACTCAAAACCATTTGGCTTTTTTTCACTTTCAAGTGTAGCCTTCTCAGCAAGGAGGATTTTCATATTATACCTGTATTAAGTAAAAGTGCTTAGTGCTTTTATAATACAGTAGTATACAAGAGGTGAGTGTTTAGCAGCAATCATCTGTCATCCTGTCGGTCTTTGGGTGCTGCTGCGACAGATTTGATATCCAAGATATGGTTACTGGAATATTTAAGTAATCCAATAAAATGTATTCGTCATAGAATCATAGAATAGCTTGGGTTGGAAGAAACCTTAAAGACCCTCTAGTTCCAACTGCCCTGCCATGGGCAGGGACACCCTTCCACTAGACCAGGTTGCTCAGAGGTCCCATCCAACCTGGCCTTTCAAGTTGTCTCAAAGCCAACTTTAAGTTAGCAGATCCTCAGAGTCCCAGAGACCCCTTCAGTCTTGCTGAGGTGTTGGAGGTCTTTCTCACTCATCCCAGGTGGTGACTGAACAAGCACAATCTACCCTGAGCTTTTCTAAGTATTCACATCCAGTATCCAAATGTCTCCTTGCACTGCCTCATGGCCTGATTTTCGAGACAAGTCACTGAAGGCCTTGAAGAGTGAAATATCTTAGTTATGTCCAAGAGTCATACTTCTGTTAGATCATGGATACTTTAACCTCCCTCTACAGCCCTTTAGAGGAGTTGAAATGATCTGCTGCATTTTCCATCTGCCTTTCTTTAAGTATGTTGTGAAAGTAATGGCTAAAAAAGACAGCACATAAAAGTACAAGTTTAAACATTTCCTTTATGCTTTAACTGCTCAGTTCGCATTCAGTGTCTTGTAACAACATCTCACATGCACATGTGCCATTTTTCAAGGCATTAATGTTGCTAGACGGAGTATTGTTAGCCAAGAAGCGGGTTTTTTGTTGTCTGATAACATTCAGAAAGGAAAAACAGAAGAGGAATTCGTGTGGGGTATATATCCTGATGATTTATTTTAGTCTTCCTCTGACTATATCCCCTTTCCTCCCGTTCTTATCCCTGTTAGATGTTAACCCTTCATTCCCCGTGCCCCCACACCCAAATGAGTCATCCGCGTAATTTTAAAGCTTTTTCTCTCAACAGATAATAGTGTGGAGCTACACATATTATTCTCTACTTGTCGTATGTATTGGATTATCATATAAATTATAATATAATTATATTTATAATAATTATTATATTTATTATTACTATAATAATTATATTATAAAACAGGGCAAAGAGGCAAGCAGTTATGTTTGCCCTACCTACTGCTTAGCTCAGCTGAGCTGATAAGTTAATGTGGTGAACATATTTACAAGGTGGGGGTATTGTTGTTTTAAAAAGTCTGGGGCTGGGCTTTGCTTCTGCGGTAGGTGTTGAGTGCTGGGACAGGGAAAAAAGCTGAAAACTAGAGAGTATTTTATTTTGCATTTGCATTTCCTTGTGAAATTGAGTACTTCTAATGAATTTCCATCATCATCTCTTTGCAATTAATTCAACATAGCTTATGTTGAAATCTATACCTTTTTGCTTGATCATGTTTCCTTTAATATGTATAGTTCTAAGCAATCACAAATCCATAATGAAAGAGAATTTAGGAGTGTTTTTTTAACCTTGCTACATGCTCTCTTCTTTCTTTGTTAGTAGGTATTAATGTTACAGCTTTTTTGAGAGTATTGAAATACAATGCTAGACAGGTTCTCAACATGTTCCTTTATTAAAATGTTAATCTTTTTTATATAAAAAAATCATCCTGATTCACCTTCCTGTCAGTGCTGTAGTGAAGAAAGGATTCCCCGTTAGGATAATTGCCACCTCATTATTTTTTTGAGCCTGAAGCTACCTAGTAAATCATGGAAGCCTACTGTGAGAAAGACAGTCCTATTTTAACAAATCCTTCTTGCTTTTGCTTCTTTGTAAGAGTTGCTTCTATTATAATTGCACTTTTAAGGGCTTTTTGTGTTTAATTCATCTCATGATGTAATTTAACTTTCGTGTTGTATTTAAGCTAATATACATTATTTCTATGGTGCTTCCGAAGTGAAGAAATACTTGCTATGGTTGTATTAGTCTAGAGTTTCTAAGAACACAGTCAAATGAAAATTCACTAGTTTTCTTAGCAGGAGTCGGTTTGTATATTGTTCTATATATTTATGTATGTAGAGATGTGAATGTATAAGCTCCTATGTGCGTATCATGTGGTATCAGGTTTCATTATGTTGTAACATAAGTACACGCAGCAGAGAGGAGCAAAGAGCTGAAGTGTTTGGGACAAAAGGGTTAATACCATACCTTAATGCGTGTGGATGCTGCCACGTGGTGTCATTTGTGAGCTCTGAGGTGTCTGACCACTTCCATTTTGGTGTAAATCCCTTGAAAGGGAAGGCATTTCAGAGCGAGGTGTGATCTGTTCTTCTGGTAAGAGTGATTGACAAGGAATGAATAAACAGTTAAAAGAACTGAATAAATACCACCCTCCTGTTTAAGTCCAGGCACACATATTTTCTAATGCGACACTTTAGCCAGATGCTTTAGTTGTTTGGTAGCAAAAAACATTCCCAAAAAACCAAATCATAGTTCAATCACAACTTCTTCTGATAGAGTTTTCTTTTATAGTAGCATTTTAGTGGTGATTTGAATAAATACAAGGAATTACAGTATTTTGCAAATAGGATGTAATTATATATATGCGTGTATATATATATATGCAAGGTGATGGAGGCCTCTTGAGTGAAAGCAGGGGCTCTGACAGCAGGTTCTTGGTCAATTGGTGAGGCGAAATGGTTCACTGAATTGGATAACAGTGCATACTATAGTGACTGATTAAATTGATTTGTCCATGGCTACTGCCTACCCTGCTACTGAGGCCCTTTAGCCTATTTTCAGACTTTTTAAAATCATTCTAAATCCCTGTGATATTAAGGGGGAAAAGAAAGTGCAAATGCATTCACAGCTATAAAATTCTGTATTCTGAATTAAGACAAAATACACGATTTCCAGAATGTCTGCACACTCCCATGTTATACCATGTTATACAATCCTTGTCCCAAGAACAAATACACTGCTAGAAACGAATGACAAAGATAATAATAAACATCATTCTGTAATATCAGCTAAATTACAATCAGTACTACGTTTGTGAATTCTTAGATGTATTTATTGGAAGGGGAGAAAGTAAAACACTAAAGGGTTTTTCATTGGCAGTTTTATTTTGTTTCTCTAATGGCAAGTTTTACTTACTTCCTCATTATTTTATCCAGAAGGTGTTTAGAAAGCTTGTGGTGAAAACGTAGCAGAATGCTAGTTAAGAAGACTGAATGCTACAGTTAAGTGTGGCCACCTAATTGAAAATACCTGCAGTGATTTGGGGGAAAGTACAGATGGATATTGTTGAATAACTTGCAAATTGCTTCTTTAACTATAGGAGAGAAAAGCTTGGTCTTTTGGTCTTGCTTGTATTTTACAACATATTTAGCATGTCATTTGCCTTCCTGTGCTACGGAAATCAATGCTAAGTGATAATGGGGCTTGTACATGCAATTTTCTTTGTGATTCAAGGGGAGCTTTATGTTGTGTGTCTCTTCGTGGGTTAGTCTGTAGTATATGCAGACAGACTAGTCTTCAAATTCCATGGAAGAATCACATTAAACTTCAGTGCAATGGTGACATGAAAAGTTCACCTAAAGTAATGTTATTGCCGTTGTAGAAGTGCAGAGTTCTTTGTACTGGATTTGGTTTCTTGTTTCATGTTTCTTATTCATTTTTAGGGAAGGTACAGCAATGCAATTACAATAATTTCTGAAAAGATAATGAAGTTCTGTTCATCATTTAACCTGTTTAAATAGATCAGTTTTGTAGGACACAACAGCATGCAGCATGCCATGAGCAACTTGTGTTGTATTTTCATTCGTCTGTGGAAATAAAGATACAATTAGTATCTTGCTATTAGTGATGAAGAGATACGAAGAGGGAGGTGCGAGGGATTGTTTCTTGGAGTGGATCTGCAAATGTTAACAACCATTTTGCAGCCTTTTTTAAAATCATGCGGGTTTTATCAATAGCATTCTTTGCAAGGTAAAAGTTCAGTAGGTGAGACTGGCTGTACATACAGCTTTGCGTGGACTAAACTTCTTGATTTTGGATAAGCTAGTAGTGACCACTACATACTAGGTGAAATAGTGAAACAGTGCCTCGTAACTTCCCAGGAATCTGAAAACTTGAAATATTTTTATTTGGAGCCAGAACATGTTGCATTATTTTGTACATATCATTAGTTACAGTTCCAGAGCTTTTTTTAATCCTTAACTGGACTCCACAGCCTAAATATATGTGCAGTCGGGTTGTTTGTTTTTTTTTTTAATTAGTTGATGGCTAAGGGAAAGCAAAAACAAAAAAAAAAAAATTACTGGTTTAGTTCTTTCCAGTAGCATGTTAGATTATTATAAATCAAACGACTATGCATTCAGTGCAAGTTTTATAAAACAAAGAAACAGAAACCATACAAAAATAGCCAAAATAGAAAACTCAGTGGTGCACATAAGGTCACCATGCCAAAGGCGTGTAATTTTTTCTTTGTATCTTGTGTTAGAATAATGTAATCCAATAACTGGCGTTCCTGGTGCGTGTTACAAAGGATTCAATAAGGAATTGCTGGAGATTTCTTCAGGACTCCCCTGGCTAACAAGGTCAATAGAAGACTCTTTGTGGGTTTCAGCCATGTTTGAGAAAGTGCGGCTGAAGGAGGCTCTGCACCGCTCGGCTCCGGGGCAGTGCATCCCCTGGGAAGTTGGCATCCCGGGTGACAACCGTGTGGCTTGGGAGTTTTCAGAGAAAACAGACAAACCCTGTTTTATGACTCTTGCCAGGGCTTTACTGATTTTGTTTTGAATTGAAACCGTAAATGCCATTACAGACTCCCTGCCCCCGACTGTAAAGGTTTGGCCCCGAGCCTCGCCTGGCCGTGCCTTGGCTGAGCCGGAGGAGGCGAGGTGCCGGGCCCTCGGACGGAGCCAGAGCCGGGCTCGTGGCAGGGCGCCGCGGCCCTCCTCTGTGAGGGTTTCCCTGGCGGGAAGCTCCGTGTCCGTCGGGAGCCCGGGCATCTCCGCGCCCCGCGTTTCGCTGCGGCGCGGCCCGGGCGCGGGGCCGGCGCTGGTGCCGCCGCTGCGCGCCCCGCGCTGTTCGCTCCGGCAGCGCTGGAGCTCCGAACTCGCCGGCCCTCGGTGCTGCAAGTACCGCGGCGAGCAGAGGCGGTGGGGCGGCCATGGCTGGAGATCTGGTGCCCTCTAGTGGGGCCGGGGCCCGCGCCCGTAGAAAACCTTCCCGCTTGACGCTGCGCAGCGTAACTAACTCTCTCTCTCTCTCTCATTTTGATTTTAGATGCTACAACTGTGGTGGCCTCGACCACCACGCTAAAGAATGTAGTCTACCTCCGCAGCCAAAGAAGTGCCATTACTGTCAGAGCATCATGCACATGGTGGCTAACTGCCCCCATAAAACTGTCTCGCAGCAGCCCACTAGTTCTCAGGGAAGACACGAAGCTGAACCGCAGCCTTCCACTTCTGCCTTCCTGAGAGAAGGGGGAGGAATGCACGGCTACTCGTCTCCATCGTACTCTCAGGAAGGCAGGTTGGAGGTCTTGGAGCGCTCGGGCAGGTCACCACAGGAAGCTTCGTCAAGTAAGTTGTCTGCATCGCCTGAAGAACCAAACAGAAAGGGGCCTTCTGTTCAGAAAAGGAAAAAAACTTAATGCATTTGTCATAATGTTCCATTTTCTTTACCCTTTGGATGTCTACCTCATGCAAGTACAGGGGAAATAATTACATTATCAGTAGCTGACCTGGAATTTTAACTACTGTTGAGGAACTGTGAATATTTTTTTTTTCTTTAATAGACAAATCACTCCAAGCAAAATACATTTGAGCAGGGTGCATTATGTTTTACCGTCTGTATGTGTGTATGAGTGTCCATGTGCGTGTGTGTATGTGTACATACCTATAAATATATATTTTTTCCGTTTAGACCATCCTCCAACTCCCACAAGACATTACTGTGAAGCAATAGGCTCAGTATCCACAAACGTTCCTGAACTCATTCTTAGAACCTGTTTCCAAACATGTTCAAAAAACAAACAAGAAAACCAAAAAAAGTCTCACTCAAAAATAAACCAAACCTGATAATACACACCCAGAACTGAAATCAAGACTGTTACTTCTCTTGTGAATGAAAGGATACTTTCATATTTTAAAGCTGCCATATGGTACTAAAGATACTAAGACATCCCCCATGCCATCAATTTGAGTTATTTTATCTCCACAGAGCATCAAAACCCCTCCCCATACCGGTGCTGGGCAGTGTCATGACTCAACATAGCTCTCATTGCCACCACCCTTTATTGGTGAGGGGTTTAAAGCTCCAGAAGAGACAATGAATGTGTAGTTTCTGTGCTGGTTTCTCAAAATGTTTTGTTAAATTAATATGGTTGTAACTGTAATTTAGATGTGTAGGGGAGAATGTATAGGGGAGAATGTGTAGGGGAGAATGTATAAGTTGTTACCAAACAGACCCTTTTGAGTGGTATCAGGATACCATCCTGTTCAGCTCTTTGTATTCTGTGAACATTTAGGGACCTTGGTGGCAGTAGTAGCAGCAGCAGCAGCAATTTCTCTTGGTCCCAAGTAGTACCCCTCAATTTGAAGGGTCTTCCCCCTTGTTTTCTGTTGAAATGCCACAGAGAGAACTCCTTAGGAATTATTGTTGTTGTTGTTGTTGTCTGTTTGGGTTTTAAAGAAAACAAAATGCAAAGTTAATGAGATCCTGGGCTAAATAGTTTCTTAAGAAGAAAGGTTGATGGGTACTTAGATCAGGATGTTTGGGGTTGCTCGGTCAGCCTCCCTTGCTGATGATACAGCGTGTGTGCAGACCAGCCTGAGCGAAGGGACCTGCAAATTTTCCAGAAGCCCTGGGCATCATCTGCGTCTTGTGAACTGGAGGCTGTTGTTGACCAGCCTTTGTCCACAGTGCACTAGGACCACACACTTCTGTGTTAAAGAGGAGAGAGATTGGTGGCCTCAGAGTGAGACTCCCTGGGCTGCAGGCCTTGCTCGGGGTTAATAGAGTTGGAGCCTATCAAAACTTCAAGTCGCTTTCCATTTGTAACTTCTGAATTACCAAGTCATACGTAAGATAACGTACTCTGACAAATCCCATTGTGGATGTAAGTTAATTAGAGAAACCTGTATAATCCTTAACATTGGCAATAAACACGGGCTGTTAAAGCTTGAAAGTGTCGGGTAGGTTTAAGCTCGGATAATCAAACTAAAGAAACAGCCTGCATGAAAGGCTACAGTGAGCTGAAGTCTCACCCGTGGTAACTCTTTTGCAGCCGATAGTTACAACAGGTATGCAACTGGCTCATTACGTGGCCTTCCCTTTCCCACTTGTCCTGCCAGATGAGACTTTTACTGGTGCTGCTGCTGCTTCAGTAAAGAGGTATGAGTATATATCAAACGCCTCAGTGAAGGGCACAATTTCAGGAGAATTATTTTGTGTGAATTCCTTGCCAGTGTTTGCGAGAATCTTGAGGTTTATACTGAAGTTCTCAGTATGCTAATGCAAAGCTTACCTTTGACGATATTGAATGTGATAAATCTATAGAGAACTTCCTTGCCTTACGTAAGGATAGTAAACTTATTTAAATTATGTAGACAAATCAAAGTGGCATTGCTTAACCTTCTAGTTGGTGTAAAAACCAGGTTAAACAGCAAAGATGCAAAACTTAGGTCACTTTGAAATTCTAAACCAAAGTTCCTTATAGAAATAGGCAGTTGTGGATTTGAAAACTGGTCATTCCCTGTTTATATGTAAGAAGTTCAGAGCTGAGATAATGAGATAAGGAAATATTTTCAACATGCGGATTGTTATTGATGCTGTTTAAAATCACTGTGCGCACCAAAGTCAGACTGAACTGCTAAGAGCACATACCAAACCCTATCTTATTGTTGAAAGCTTGAGGTTTTATTTTTATATATTAGAATGTTATCACTGTTACATAACATACTCAGGACAAAGAACTTTGCTCAGGGAATATACCATGTAATGTTTTTTCTTTACAGAATAGTCTACAGACCTGCTTACTCAGAACAAACCAAATAGTCTTATACTTTTTTATCTCTATATAAGTATTATGTACTGATATTAGTAACTACCTCTGAGTTGACATAGACCTATGTTTCTGATAATCAGATCTCAGCATTTTGTATTATAAGTTCCTGTGAAATGATAAAGTGGTATTCTGTACTGGTTGTTTATGTGAGCATCTGTGTCTTTACGTTCACAGGGTCTGAGTTTTCAGATATGCTGAGCAACCACAGCTCCCACTGACTTCCAGTCGGAGTTACGGGTGCTCAGCTTTTCTAGGAGGGGAGGGGTGAAGGGGAAAGATTAAAAACACAGAAACATCAAACCCACTTTATTTACATAGGTGACAATAAAATTATTTTTCTGTTTACAGCAAAAGGCTACCTCATATTTACTGCATAAACACACCTTTGTGCTGCTCTAGCCTTAAAGGTGGCTGTTGATCTATGGTACATACTTTTTATCTGTACTGAATATGTAACTGTTCGTTCACCACTGCAGACATTATGGCAAATACTTGTTTAAAATGAAGCATCCATTTGAAATTATGAGACATTTCCAAACATTTCTTTGGCAGTTTTTATTTTTCTGTCTAGAGGATTACGGGCACTGTTCACAAAAATAAATATAGCTCCAGAAGAGACAAAAATGTACATGTGTAAGTTAAACATACAGCAGCACAAGCTGCAGCAGGGAACTACTTAGCACTGGGCTGCAATAGAAAAAAATCTAGTTATACTCCTTCAATAGGCTGCTCCAAATAAGCAAAGAAGCTTTTAAAGGAGGAGGAACGGACTGAGTTTGGGATTCTTCCTTCATGTCTAAGGACAGAATTAATATTCTGCAGCATTTGCTCAGGCTAAATTTCCCCCTATTCACCAGCTTGTCCTTGCCAGAATGCTTCACAATAAAACTCGTTAGAGTAGAAATAGTTCAAATATCTGCCTAGAGAGATGTATTTTTCTCCTAACAATAGTGGAGATAAGGTTAAACCCGGAGCAAGAATCTCTCTCCCTCCCATTTCCCCACCCCAAAATACTTGATTTAATTGTAAGAGACACTGTGAGGTATTTTTTACTCTTTCCCCAAGGAGAGGTCACAGTATTTAATTACACGCTACAAAAGTTAGGTCATGAGGAAGACTTGTATTTGGAGGAAGAGCCAAATAACTTTTTGCTGCAGTTAATGGTAAATCTGGCATTGTAATACCATTTGCAATATTTTGCTTTTAGCCAGCTTTCAGGGAGTGCCAAACACCACATTTGGATCCTACAGCTTCCCTTTGCAGGCCACCTTTTTCAGCCATGTTATTCTGCACCAGTGTTATCCTGGAGTTCCTTATTGGTCATACTTAGTTTTGTTAATAGAGCCCCATAAGAAAAAAAGTGCTTATAGATCTTGTAACATTCTTTGTAAGAAAAATTATAAAAGAACATGAGAAATCTCATCGAGTCTTAAATTTAATTTAATTAATTTATCTGTAAGAAATGTTTATCATAAAAATATATATGTATTCCCCGGTGTTAGATATAAAAGTAATTGGGAAGATATGTACATGTGCAGATGCACTGATTTTAATTTTCTAGAAGTCTTAATGAGATTTGAGTATTGCTTTAGGAACAAGCAGAGCCTTGTTAAGTGCATCGGTCTTATTTTGTTTAGTATATCAGCAGCCTCTTCTTTAAGATCCTGTGGTTGTGTTACCCCTGTTACAGCTGTAGAGGTTGATCTATGAACACATGCTTCTTTTTTTCTGTATAAATCGGAGCTGTATGTTAGCAGCTGTGGCAGTGTTTTCCTGAGAATGTTGAAGAGTAGCAAGGTATTTGCTACCATTGTCATTGAAAGAAATGCGTGAGCAACCATCTTTACAAAGGATAATGGTTTTGACTACCTCTTGAATTACTAAGTTAAGCAACAACTGTCTGACAAACATCACCAGACTGGCTTAAACTAGTATGTGTTGCTTGTGGTAATAATAACAATAACCATACTAGAGACCAAAGTGAACACTGATTTCTGTATGTCTTTAATACTGTGTCTTATCTAGTGTTTTTAAATTATCTTCTGTAGTATAGATTACCTCATTGTCCATTTTGACTTGTATGTTGTTTACAAGGTGAAATAAAGGAAAAATCACTTGAATTTTGTGTTTTACGAAAAAGACTGTGAGTTGAAGTTTTGAAGGTCATTTCACCTGTTTACTGTCTTGAGGGACTAAAGCACTGATTGCCTTTCTACATATCACGTATTTTATATTCTCATTTCATGCGTAATGTCTTTTTTTTCCTGTCAGCCATGGATATTGTGAGGTTTAAAAGATTTACTTGATTAAAAATAAAACATATAACATTGGCATTTACAATGAGCCTTTGCGATTTGCTTTATTTGCGCGGTAAAAATGCACTACACAGCCACTGGGCAGTTCTCATTTGTACCTATGCTCACTTAGTTTTGGGATGTTACCTTCAGAAAAGATAATTTTAGTTATATAAGCTATTGTTGGGAGGAGGGAGGAATAAATGATTATACCTGGATCATACTAACAATGCTGCAGCAATTGCACCCCAGATGCTATTCAGCTATTGAAATTAAACTGCAAATAAATAAAATTACAGCTTTTTGGTACTGTGAAAATACACAGTATTCTCATTAAAGTTATCAGACATTTGGGTTATTCTCTGGGATGAAAAGCTTTTGGTGTTCTAAGCCTCATCCCATCTTAATTACTTTTTCTATAATTTGTAAGCTTGTACATACCTGTTTCATGCTAATTTAAAATGAATTGGTGTTTCTTTTTTAGAAAGGAAAGTGCTGTCATTTTTCATTATCTGGAAATTCCTTCTCTAAATTACATAAAATGTATTAGTGAGTTGGATGGCAATAACTTATCATTCTGTATTAAAATATTTAAGGACTTGTGTATGCCAGCTCCAGCGCTTCCGTTTCTACACATGTGGGTGATTAATAGCAAAATTTAACAGTCTCTGCTAAATACAGGGCAGAAAATATTTTTTCTATTTGTACAACCGCCTGCATGGAAGAGTTACCATCTACTACTCTTCCAGTCATGAAACGCTTCCATTTACTTCCCCTCACCTCACCCCTCTAATTCATGGCCTCAAAAAAGAGTGAGCTGTGAAGATGCATCCAGTCACATCCAGTCGTGTCTGCCCCCCTCTCCCAACCCATAGCCAAATGGTTTCATCTCTTTCCTGGAATGTGGAAGAGGTAACTCCATCCTCTTGGCTGAGATCCCCCATGTGTCCCACTTCTTGGGTCAGTCACGAGCAGCAAGGCGTTCTTCAAAACATCTGATGAGTGTGTTCTCTGAAGAACACAGTTCACAACATGTTGTTAGATGTGCTGCTGGCCGGCCTGACCCTGGTGCTTGAGGGAATGGAAGGGACACCTTATGCATGCCACCATCCCACTGCTGGAGCACCCTACAAGATGACACAGGCAGGAGCAAGCCACCTCAGGGACCAGAGAGCAGCTCTGCCCGTGCTCAGATGTAAGAAGCCCTTGGTACAAGTGAAATGGAGAAACCTCCTCTCTAGCAATGTCTAATGCTGACTGAAACAGAAGCGCCTGGAAGAGCAGCGTCACCTAGTTCTTCCCACCTCGTCTCCCAGATGTGCAGGCCTCCCTCCCAGAGCCACCAGAAGTCACCAGTCTTTATCTTTCCAGCAGCTCCCCCAGGACAGTTCAGAATCCTGTCTTCATGTTATAGCCAGAAGTATTGTCTTGTGCGTTAGGCAAAGGCAGATCAGCAGCAGTACCTAAATCCACTGCTGCAAGCTAAGGCCTCCCTTCCTAGCCTTGCAGAGAAGTTGTCACTGCCATGTGGCATTAACAATGACATTGATTCATGCCAACAAGAAGAAATCTTTGGGTTGAAACTTCCAAATGAGTCAACAGAGTAACACCAGCCTTTTGAAATAACACTAAAAGCAGCATGTTCATTTTCAGGGCCTTGGGATCATGCTTCCAAGCTATTTCCAGCCTTTCTGTAACTCTTTGGTGCCAAAACAAATGCAGCCATTTTTGAAAGAATTGTTTGGTGTTTTTTTGCAATCTGTTGGGACCAGGAGCTGTTTACACAAACCAGTCATTTCAAAATTACTCATGATTTATGAAGGACTCTTTACCTATCTCTTTCTGTCCACACCAGTCCACTTTTTGCTGATAATAAAAAGATCCCAGATGCAAATAATTTCGCATACTTTCAAGTTGTTTACAAAATTAGCACTCTCATTTCCTGTATAGTTGCATAGGAAAAGACTCTGTGGTGGAGAGGATGGAGTTCATTCTGTGGATGTCCTCCTCTTGTTTATTAGTGTAATCTAGGTGATGCCCTCATTAATTAGCATAAACACCTTTTCAGCAAAGCGCTCTGCTGTTCCCAGTGTCATCTGCTGCCTGCGATGCTGTTGACCTCCAGGACAAACAGTCCCCTCAAGAGCAGGTTACTCTGCACCAGTTATTATTTTCCTACAAGCATTGCCCACTGTATGATTGCAGAAGAGTTGCCAGCATGCCCCAGGCACCTTTTCAGGCTGCTGATGCTCAGTTAACATGCAGCTGGTCAATTTTTGTTTGCTGGCTGTTCAATATTTGGCCCCAGGCGTTACTTGCTGCGCAACACTTAGCCTAGATACTCAGAGCTGGAGCAGTCAAACAGTTCAAAAAACAACAAAGATGGACTGGTGGTGTTACTCCTGCTGTACCCGTAAGGAGAAGGTGGACTAGACAGAAAGAATAACAAATACTGAGCTTAGGTATCCATCCAGGTTTAGATGCTTACAACTCATTTATTTCCAAATAATCTGGAATTCAAAGCGAGAAAGTACCAGTTGTTTATCAAGTTTGACCTGCTGCATGGCACAGGCTATTAAATTCAGTGTAGTTACTATGGCATTGAATTTTAGCACTCAGCTTTAACTGGAGCCATGTTTGCTTGGGTGCTTTAGAGCATGTTTTCCACTTGGGCTTCAGATCAGGCCTGGCTGCTTTTGAGAAAGTAAGAGATGCTCTGCTCCATGACAGCTGGTTTTAATCACCTGCTGCTAACAAGTAGTGCCTCATTTCCAGTTCCACTGGCCTCAACTTCCAGCTCTTTGTCCACTGTAGTAAAAAGTCCTATGTACACCAGTAAGAAAATTCAACTCTCCTTCTTTTTAAAATGGTAGACAAGAAACATTCTTTTGGAGGGGGGGGAGGGAGTTGGGGGTTTTGGTTTTTTTGTTTTTAATGTGGAGTTACCTCCTCATCATAACTTTGAGAAACTCGCTACTTGCCTCCTTCAGAATTATTCTTTATGCTGGAATAGCTTATCAGCACTGGCTTTAAAATCAGCCTTGTTGCACTGCCAGTCTTGGTCTGCAGTATGCTACATCCTAGAAAACTTGTTCTTTTGTCTTCTTTCCCTTTTAGAAATGTGCTGCATTATCATACACTAGGTTCTTTAAAGCAAGTAGCCTAAAACACCCCACCAAAACCAAACCAAACCAAATAATAATTTTAAAAAAACCCAACCAAAACCACTTCACTTTGTGCATCTGAAATGTTTCAGTCAACTAGAAAATTTATAGAATACTAGAATAATGTGTAAGTAAAATTTGGAAGTATTTTGGGAGCTGCCTGTGAAAGAAAGCAGAAATGCCATTTCTCCCCCAAGGCAGCAGAGCAAGGGTGGGGGCTTGAAGCACAGCAAGTTTCTTTCCATTCAGTCCCCATTTCTTTCATCTCTCCTTGACCTACACTGACAGCTGTGACAAAAAGTCACAGTCAAGCCTGCTGAACCGTAACTTCTTTGGAGTTTCAAGCCTGAGAGTTTCTGAAAAGCAGCTGTCTTGCACAAAGCTGCATAGAGAGGAGCAGAGGTTGCCCCCACAGAGACTCTCTGCTCAGCAGCCACAGCGTGGGAGGGTGAAGGGGAATAGGCACAAGCACCACTCCAGCAGTCCCTGAGCCCTATGATCTGTGTCTCTGTCAATGAAAGCCAAGGGGAATATTAAAGTAAAAAGAACTGCAGGAACAGACATATGGTTTGAGCACCAGGTGATTAAAAAAGAAAAAAAAGAGAAGTAAAAAAAAAAGAGGGCAAGGTTTTCTAGCCCCTCTGACCCAAGAATATGGAAAATACAGGATTACTGGCAGCTCCTGGAGTTTGAGGACAGCCTATCAGGAGGTTTCAAGGACCAGCAATAGGCTCAAGTCCCCTTCCATCTGTTTCAGTAATGCTCCATTTTCAGACCAGGGATGCAGTTGCTTCTCCGAATGGCTCATGAAGAAGTGACAGCCCTGAGTTGACCTGAATACTAAAAGCTACAGCCTTTTTCCCCTGTTGTTGTTGGGTTTGTGTGGCAAGGTTTAGGTTGGGAGTGGTGAGGGGGCAGTTTGCAGGGGTGGCTTCTGTGAGGAGCTGCTAGAAGCTTCCCCCATGACTGACAGAGCCAATGCCAGCCAGCTCCAAGACAGACCTGCCACTGGCCAAGGCTGAGCCCATCAATGATGATGGTTGCACCAGATTTAAGAAGGGGAAAAATACCCTTCACAATCACAGTTGGAGAGAGGAGTGAGAATACGAGAGAAGCAGCCCTGCAGACACCAAGGTCAGCGAAGAAGGTGGGGAAGGAGGTGCTCCAGGTGCTGGAGATTCACCTGCAGCCCATGGTGAAGACCACGGTGAGGCAGGTTGTGCCCTTAGAGGAGGTCCGTGGTGGAGCAGAGATCCACCTGCAGCCCATGGAGTATCCTATGCCAAAGCAGGTGATTCCCAAGGGAGGTTGTGACCCCATGAGAAGCCCACACTGGAGCAGGCTTCTGGCAGGACCTGTGATGCTGTGGAGAGAGGAGCCAACTCTGGAGCAGATTTGCTGGCAGGAATTATGTATGACCTTGTGGGAGACCCAGGCTGGAGCAGTCTGTTCCGGAAGTTTGCATGCCATGGAAGGGATGCACACTGGAGCAGTTCATGAAAAACTGCAGCCTGTGGGAATGATTCATTTCATTAGAGAAGTTTGTGAAGGACTCTCTGCTGTGGGAGAGACCCATGCTGGAGCAGGGGAAGAGTGTGAGGATTCCTCCCCCTGAGGAGGAAGGAGCAGCAGAAACAACCTGTGATGAACTGACCACAATCCCTATTCCCCATCCCCCTGCGCCACTGGTGGGGAAGAGATAGAGGTTTGGGAAAAAAATTAAGCCCAGAAAAAGGAGTGGGGGGAAGGTGTTTTTAGGATTTGGTTTTATTTCTCACGAACCTACTCTGATTCAATTGGCAATAAATTACACTGATTTCCCCAAGTTTAGTCTGTTTTGCCTATGACAGTGACTGGTGAGTGATCTCTCCCTGTCCTTCTCTTTCATTACATTCTCCCTCTGCTGTCCAGCTGAGGAGGGGAGTGAGAGAGCAGCTTTGGTGGGCAGCTGGTGTGTAGCTAGGGTCAGCCCACGACACTGCCCAAAGTCAAGAGAGGCTAAGAAAATTTCGCCTTGAGCCAGAACTACTGAGAAACAGCCCCCTCTGCAGAACACCTCCCCTCTGGGCGCTGCACTCTACGTGAGAGCTCACGAGCTCACCATAGCCCAGCTGGATGGAGGCCATACATTGCAAAGCAAAAGGTAAAAACTTGTTCCTAAAACCTCACACAGATTCCAGAAAACAGCAAGGGAGGGGCTGAAAATCCAGCTGCTGCACTAGATTGCAGCATCTGTACAGGTAGTGATGTAAAACCTCTCTTACTTTGCCCGCTCACAATTTCCTGCTGTTCAAGTTGACCAAGTAGCAAAGGTAGGCCTTTGGCTGCAAGATCACATTTTCGGAGCATTCTGGCAGCTGGTAAGTTTTTGGGGCTGGGAATGACAATAGGCTAACGTATCTCTGAGGCTTAAATAGGTATTTTTCCCTACAAACACAAGAAGTTTTTCAATTCAACGTCATTGACAGGGCTTTCCACAGCAGGAATTAGAACTGATTTCCAGGCAAAATTTTTCAGAGAAAAAGGCATATCTGCCTCTTTTTTCATGGTTACATGGATTTGAAGCACTACAGCAAGGCATAGACACAACAGGAAGGGGAAAGGTAATGAAGGAAAACATACCAATCAGCACAGATCTTGAGCCCTTAAGCAGCACAAGGCATTTATTAGCTTGCAGCTAAGAGCTATGAGCAGTTGCTAGAAAAACCTTGTCACCCTCATGAGTCACATGGGGACATGCTATACTCACTTGAAATCAAAACAAAATCATCCATTTCCCGGAACACTACAAGCACAAAGCATAAGTGAAGTGACAGGATACAAGAAGAAAGGGCTGATGGAAGAATAAAGAAGGTCAAGAGTCTCTTTCAGTTGGTTTCCTCTGGCTGCAGAGAGATTCTGGCAGGTCCCAAGAGCCACAGGGCTTCTGGGGTCACCCGGAGCCCCCAGCAGAGCTTTCAAGGCCCGTGCCGGCACTGCCAGAACCACCCGCACTCATCACCCAGCGTCTCTTAAGTGTCCATCTAACCTATTGCTTGGGAGCCTGGCTTTGTCCCCACTGAGTCAAAGGGGGAAGGATTTGGGTCACTGTGAGCTTTTGTTAGAAAGGTTCCCTAAATTAGCTTCTCTATTTGAGATAAAAGAAAGAAAGAGGTCCATCTTTATTTTCCCCATTCACCCACCGTAATTACTCCATCTCATCCCTGTCTGCTATTCACTAGCTCTCAGCAAGGCCCCAGCAGCCAGGTCACAGGTCAGCATGGAGGACAAGTCCCTGCTTCCCTGAAAAGGATTGAAATGTCTTAAGCGCAGCTTCAGCAGCTTCCAGAATGTACCAATCCCTTCTGAAAAAGCAGGCTTGGTGAACCACACCAGCAAGTGACAGGGTGAGGAGACCACAGGTCTGGAAATCACTGCTCCTGCACTCCATTCTCTGGTTGTCTTTATAAGGCATTGCTCTATTTCTCCAGATTATATAGGAGGGCACTTGCCTTGTGAATTTTCAGATCTACTCCTCTGCCTCGTTTGTATCTTTACTTCAATGCGTAATTTTGCTGTTGTTGTTATTAATGTTCAAAGGGCAATTTTTCCTTTTTCTTTAAGACCTGGCAGAAGATCTTACCTGTACATTTCATATTAGAGCTGGTACTTGACACATACACAGATGTCTAACAGCCACTCTAACTTCTTATGACACAACTTCTTCTATTTTTAAGTCTTTTACACAGAAAGGATTTCCTGAAACAATTAACTTTAATTATAAAACACTTCATCCTGAGTTCCTATATAGCAGTAGCTGCACCAGAAACCAAATCCCCAGATTCCACTCAGCCAGCCAAAAGAAATGTGATTTATTATTCCTGCATTCAGTCACCACCTCTGCATTTGGATACCTGGTATGAAGAACTAGGAAAACCAAATTAGACATGGAAAGTATTTGTAACAAACTACTGCCAGTAGCCCACAAGTCTGGACACACTGGGCTCTGCTCTCCAGCCCTGTGTTTGCTGAGGCACCACAGAGTCATGGCTAATGGCCCTGTAGGATAAGCTCTTGCTTTTTACTCCCACTCTTCACTTATATTCCAACACAGGCACTGTACTATTTTTCTCTTCTTTCTACCATGCTGTCAGCTTTATCCCTGATGGAAATCGGCAATAGATAAAACAGGATAACTGGTGTTTTCACTCATGAT
The DNA here is from genome assembly GCA_013399855.1 of Oxyruncus cristatus. Lineage (NCBI taxonomy): Eukaryota > Metazoa > Chordata > Aves > Passeriformes > Cotingidae > Oxyruncus > Oxyruncus cristatus. Next base: position 34,205 of record VXAY01000612.1, on the reverse strand, counting down.
TTCATGCAACTTCTAACATTACAAGACCCATCTATTTTTGTATCACTCTTCCAGACAGCTCTTCTCCTGAACCACTTCCAGACAGATATTCTCCACTCCAGTTGAAGCTCAGGATGCAATTTGCATTCAGCAGTGAAAATGCCCTAATGAGGCTGAATCTCACCCGTGGTACTAACATCAGTGACCTTCCTCCTCTGAAATGGAGTCTAAAAAAGCCCTGGTCATGGGTCCAGCCCTGTTCCCCACTGTCAGTACTGATGGGGGGTTGGAAAGTGTCCTCAGATGGCATGAAGCTAAAAGGTATGGCTGCAGGCACTTTAGAGGATAGGATTAGAGGAAGAACATATGCATTTAGCAGCGTGGATTTCAGTAGTGCCAAGCAGGGTTCAATACCTTTCCACAGGACACAGTGTACCTGCAGATAATTTGGCAGCACTGGGATAAAAAAATAGGAAAATTGTGATGGATCAGCTACTGCATGTGTATTAACAACACGTAATTTTTGCTGAAAGAAGTTTGTTTGAGAATATACACATAAAAACATTATAGAAGAGAATCTGAGGGAATTCTGACATCAGTGCCAAGAATGCAACTGGAGCAACTTTTCTAGTTGAAGGTACCACACCATAAGGTGACAGCCTCTGGTACAAGCAATAAATGCAAAAAAATGCAGCTGTGGCAGTAGGCTGAAAAAAGCCGATGTTGTTGTCTCTCTTCTAACAGTTTCATTTTGCAGGGAAGGCTGGCTCAAAGGGACTAACAAACAGTTGTTCTCCAAGTCCAAAGACGAGTGGGGAAAAAAAAAAAAAAAACAAACACATTAAACTCAGTTTTCTTTAGCAGCACTTTTAAACAGGTCAGCAGCAGGTGAGCACTGAACACCCACCTGCCTGACCTTATGAGAGGGGATTCCTAGGTTGGGCCAGAGAAGCCCAGGAGAAGGGGATTCATCTTCCCCTGCCCCATTCTGAAGGCATAGGGGCCACTGGGGAAGAGAAGAGCTAGATGGAATCTTGAATGCCTTAGGTTTTGATGAGAAATATCCCATTTACCTGGCCATGAGGGCAACACTCTGCAAGTGCTGTGCTGCAGATGCTGAAAATTTCTTTAATAACAGCTCAGTAGATATTATCTTTTCCTCTTCACAGTACAAGCCAGAGATGGGCTTTGATATTAGTGCATTACAGCCAGTATACATAGCATTCAGTCAACAGAGCTGGTAAGAAAAACAAAGAGACTGTGAGAAAACACATAAGAAGGCATGTGGATAAGAGGGTTTGATTTTTCAAACTGAAGTTTAGTTTAGTTTAGTGCTGGAAAGTGCCAGATGACAATGTAAATTCTCCAGAAACATTTCTCCCTTTGGAAAAGAAGAATCGTTTTTTTCCTCACTGCAAGAGCCATTAAAACATTTCTGATACTGTTTGCATACATCGTCTCCTTTTTTTTTCAGTTTGACTCTGTTGGGAATTTCCATTAATTTCAGCACTCAGCACTTTTTAGTGCTTCTAAATGCACTGTATAGTACAATGAATATAATGCTGGACAAGAGCAGAACTCAGATTAGCTGCTTCAAGACACAAATAGCTGAGTGATCATTCTTTCTATGACATGATTAAGTTCCTGCACAATTGATTTTTTCCCCTATCTCAGAGAGGCAGAGAAAGCATCTCCAAGAGGAAGACAAGAGTTGAGAAGAGAGATGGGAGATTTAAGTTATGCTGTTGCCTGTGTCACACTGTTGTAGCTATGGGCCTCTTTAATGGGAAGATCTGTCTGGGGAAGTTGTGCAGGGGCCGCTTACAGATCTACCAGATAACAGCACAGTTCTGTTCACTTTAGCAGTTTTCCCCAGAAGTCTGTGGTCATAACTACACTTAGGCACCCCAGCCTAGAGCAATGTGGCCTCAGTTGCCTACTTTGGGAATTGGGAGACACACCCTAACCTCATCTGGCTCATCGCCAAGCCTGAAGCTGGCATGCACCTCCACAGTCTTTGCCGTATCAATGTCTTTGCAACTGTAATTTTCTTTTTCTTTTTTGCTTCCCCACTGATATCGACAGCATTTGCAAAAAGCATGGGAGGTTTCTCCCCAGCAGAGGCTGCTGTTTGTCTGCATTCTTTAATATGAGCAATTTTTTAAGATTTTTTTCCTCTGATGAGCAGAACAGCACAAATTCCAGGGTGCTCTCACACATAACTTGTTTCTGTTACACTGACCGACAGTTAGTCAGAGCTCACCTGCACTCATACCATCGGGCTACGATGGAAGAAACACTTGTGCTGGCTGAGTGTACTCTGGAAGCAGTTTAGGGACAGACTTGGCCTTAATGCAACCTCCCAGGTTTACCTTCCCTGACCCTGACAAGGTACCTGCAGCAGAGAAAAATCACCAGTTCAGTTCTCTTTGTTCCTTACATTTTTACAGCAATATTCGCAAACCGATCAGTTTTTTGAGCGGTTTGTGATGAGTGGAGGTACAATTTAAAAGCAGTTTCCATCCATTAAGATAGTCAATGTTAAAAGAAACTGGTTTGAGCTGGGAGCAATGTAAACAACTTGTGGACAAACTGTAATTAGCTCCAACTGACTGATCTAAATGATCATAACAGAAAAATGGGAAAATGTCCACAAAACAATAATGCTGTGATCTTAACATTTACTAATGTCTGAAAAGATGTCTCTGAAGTCCTGCCTCTGAGCAGTACAAAGGATTTCTGTCTAGCTCCTCTGAAAGTCACTGCATGCCTCATGCCTCCACACTGATCCCAAGGCCCTTAAGGGTCAGGATAATACCACCTTCAGATCCAATTTATCCAGGAGCAGGTATGCTACTTACCTGCCCTTTCTAAGGCTTAAGCCAGAAACTGAGCCAGTGTCACCTGCCAGCTCTCCTGAATATGCCTGCATGGAGAAGCAGCCTAAGGGACCAGGTTGTGAACTTCACTCGAAAATTAAATTTTTAGCCCTCTGAAAGAGCTTCCCTCCTCCCTCATCTCTTTGTGGACCTATGACAGCTTCTGAAAAATTAAACAAGGAGGAAATGGAGAGAAAAACATAGATCATTGTTTGGTTCTCTAAGTAAGCCATAAAGTATTCCTTGAAAGCCTGAGTACTTGCAGACGTAACTGATGAAACCCTGAAAATTTTTAGCCATAAAAAGTTTTTATGGAAAAAGCTTTTCATGAAGATTTGGAGAGAAGCCCAAGTACACTGAAAGATAAAAAAAGCACAAAATAAAACTCCAGAGGGTGGTGTGATCAGGGAAATAATTTTTAAAAAGCTGCAGGAGAACATGCTTTCTTCAGCATTTGAAAGCTTAGAAGATTCATATTTCTTTACAGTATTTTGGCAGACGTCTTTACTATTAATAAATGCCTTAGTTTACTGGAAAAGGATAGAACACTGAGTGACAGCAAACACAACAGTATTGATGGAATAGCATACAAGTGGATGCATGTGAAGAGGCATTGCCTTTGATCTGTTCTTTGCTACGAAGGATGACAGGGAGTTGTTATCCCAAAAGCACTTTGCACAGGAAATAGGATGTGGCTGTAACAGATATTAATCTCCCAGGAGAAAGCTAAGGAGGAATTCAAGCATGGTAAATTGCAGTGACTGAACAGTATTCAGCTACAGTAGGTGTCTGGAGATTGTAATACTACTTACACTCATCCCTGTGCAAAGCCTTAATTTCTGCTTTACCTCTGACTTAGGGGTCTTAAAGAGGTTCCTGGAAAAGAAAGCTCTCAAGGCTTCTAGGGGTATTTAGCAAACACACAGGCATAGCATGGCACAGCTGTATCTCAGATTTGTAGCTTATTTTATGTGCATTAAGTGCTAAGTAAAAATTCTTGTGAACTAAAATGCAACTAATATTTAAGTTCACTGAACATGCTTTATTTTACCTGTAGCCATAATAACTTTACAACTGAAAAGCAGTTTGTTCTGTTAAATGGCCCATCAACTTTTGCAGTGTTGTTGAGTCACTCCATAGTGCTCTCCCTATTGAAAAAAAAAAAGTACAGAGACCATATTGCAATCAATATCACGTGATTCCACAACTTTTGCCTTTGTACTGCATCTCTGCACTTGCTAATGACTTTCATATTATCATCAGCATGCTCTCAGGAAGTTTACATGTCAGGGCTAATTAACTAGGATGGTTTGTCTTCTCTTATTAATCCCCTAAGTACTGAAAACCCATTCTCCTTTAAGCAGAAGCAGCTGTGACCAACATGGCATTTGTTTTTGCAAACCCAACCTTTTACTGGGAAGCACTTGCTACCACTTTTCTGAGAGAATAATTAAAGTAACTGTTGCTGTAATTCCAGTAATAAGGTTAAAATATGTTGCTACAAATTCTCTTCCCAAAACTCCATTCAAATGATTTGTGAATGTATCTGTGATAGCCTATCATGCCCAATGTTGCTCTAGAAATTGCTGTCTTCCACATGCAAAGATACTCTCCAAGTCTGTAATTTACAATAGGATCTACCTAGATGCCAAAAACTTACTGGAGAACCAAGCCGTTGGCTTCTAACTGTGCAACTGTATCAGTATCAGCTGTTCTTTTTTTTTTCTTTACTGAAACATTTCTTTTGTTAGATCTTTGTTTTGTTGTTGTTTCCTATACTATTTCCCTTCAAGAAATAAGTGCAACTGAATTATGGAAAATAGGCTACTTTACTTGATACTTGCTTTGGTAAGCAAAACAAAGAGGCATTTAGTATTTGCATACCGGTTCAACACATTTTTTTTTTCAATTTGTAATTTTGGGTTGACTGTAAAATGATCATTTCAAAACCAGGGTTATCTAAACTACATTCAAATCATTGAAATAGTTTTGGTTGTTGAATTATCCTGTTCTACACTTGCTGTTTACTGCAAATATCCCTCACAGAACTAGAATTGAGAGCTGGTTTTCAGCCTGTAGAAACATCACGTGGCTCATGACTAGTGTGTTTCTTCACATTAATTGAGGTCTAGTAGTTCACCAGCTACATCACTGGAGCATTTTTTATATACATGACTTCCTGAGCCCTGGGCCACAGCTGATTCTCTGAATCCTCTCTAAATGCCCAAATTAATCTTTTGAAGCTTTGGCCAATTTCTTCGAAGCGGATTTACCTCCTGGGGTTGGAGCACACAAGCTCTTGTGGGTGTGAGTTACAGCTCAGACAGCTCCACATGAGGTTCATTCCACACAATTTAAGACAGAGGCAAACAGTGCTTTGCTATGAGAGTGGGACCGAGCCTTAAGTGTATCTCTAAGACAATTTGTGATAGAGCTAATTGATATAATTTAGTTCAGTCTCTCTGACAAACGTGGTACTCAAGATGCGTTTTTATACAAATTCATTGAAATCATAGAATTCTTTAAGAACAAAACAAAACATTTTGCTGAAGTATCTTCCACTTTTTTCCCCCAGGCATTCTGGTTATCAAAACCAACTATTTGCTAGCATAATTCACATCTGCTGCACAGTTCCAGTTATGACCAACAGAACATGAAGTTCTGATTTAAAAATGTATGTTATGTTTGATTTGCTAATCAGACTTTGAAATGAGCTAACAGCTGGTTGACAGCCCATCCTCTACCTCTACACATAAACACTCTTTTAAATCTGAATAATTAGAGGGTGTTTTTCCATAACTTCTGCAACAGCAATGGAAAGAGGTACCTCATTCAATAATCAGTCTACAGTCCATTTTAATTCTGTTGGCTGAGAAAAACTCTATGTGAAACAGCAGGGATAGAGGTAAACAGACTCCGCAAGTTGTGTTAATCAAGTGAACTTACTTCCTATTAATTTTACCTGTTTATCAGGAATTTTTAAATTTCCATTTATGTATTTTCAGGTAATAAAATGTATCACTTCTGGTAAGCTAACACAGCTATTTGTCACACTTTGCAGTGTTACTGCTGTAGCAGTCCTTAGCATGTGTGATGCTTTGAGGGCATAAAGATAACTTGATTCTTGTTCCCAGGCAGCAGACAAAGGTTCCTGGTCCTGTGAGACACAATGGGTACACAGAGCTCAGCTCCTGCAGGGCCTCCCTTATTATTCAGACAAATTCTGTTCAGAAGATGGGAGTCTCTACAGGCACTGTATATTGACTGAATTTTTAACAATACATGAGAAATGGTTCTGGTGGAGAAGGAAGAAGTAGGAACTGCTATTTTTACTTCAGTCAGTCTGGATTTTCTGGTTATTGCCAAACTGCCTGAGCTCTATTCTACCAGAGGTTTTCCTCTTTAAACAAGTTTCACGACTAGCAGAAGTTTGGGAAAATTACATCAGGACAAGGACATGGCTCCCTGTATCTCCTCATAAGTAAAATAATTCCCATTTCCTCTCTTACTCTCCCCGTAGCCAAAAGGCAACCTCAGAGATATTGCCACTGTCCCTGAGATATTGAATTAACAATGCTCTTTACTACAGCACCTCCAACAGAAGTCAATGTGCTGTCTTTTGCACAGGTGTGACCTAAAGATATTTTACATATATTTTCACAAATTAGTAAGTGTATCTCAGCTCTGTGTGCCACGTTTCATAACGCAAAACTGATGGAACCACAAGACGTAAAGATGTAAGATTAAACATCAGATTTAAATTCACAGAAGCAGGAAGGGTGACAACACAGGTCAAACTTTCAATGCTTAATGTGTACTTTGATATTGCATGAGCTTTTAAGGAGGGAGTAAGTGGGTTAAATACCTTGGATGCAGGCTGATTCAAGGATGTTCTGTCAAGATAAATTTTAGAACTAAAATGGAATGACACAAACCAGAAAACCCCAGACTCTGACACTTCTAATTGCTTGAGAGTTTACACCAGACTTCTAATATTCTACGTATCAGGTTTGTGCAATTCAATAAATGGAACAGTATTTTCCGTTATATTTAAATATACTATTTGTTGCACAACAATTTTCAAGAATTGTCAAAGCAAAGTAGTACAGTTATCATCTACATGTCTCCACCTATCACAGACAGGACTGCTACAAGTGCCTCTTATAAAAGCTTCCCAATGCCTCCCTTTATGAGACTGTGTTTTACTGTACTTGCAAGCTACACAGTTTTGAGGTTTGAATGGCATTTCCTACATCAAGTGTCATTTGTGCATCACTTTGTGGGAAGGTTAATTCAGAACAGCTCAATCAGTCTATGGATAAAACTAAAGGAAAGCATGGATTCCAGCGTAATACAGTTGTTTAAAGAAGAAAAAGTTAAGTTTGAAAAGGCAACATTAAATTTAAATGTTTGGCCAAGAAAAACTAAAATTGAAGTCATTATTACAATTGTAAAGTCAACTGTAGAGTCAAGCAGTCAGTTTGGGAAACACTAGAATTAGAGTCTAGTATCTACCAAAAAATTTAGAGACAGTGTACTTTTCACATGAGACTGTCGCAATAATGATGATAGGTAACAGCAACGTGGCTTTGTAAAGGGAGTTTTAAAATCTCTCACCAAAACCAGTAAGATCCAGGCTTCTAAGAAACTTAGGGAAAGGAAACTGGGGATATTCTCCACCAAAGAAGTCTAGAATTTTCAGTCTGGTCAGCAACTTAATAGTAAACTTATAATGGCAAGAGTCAAAGGAGGAATAAAGCAATGACCCATGTCAAGAAAACAAAAGAAAAAATACAAGTTTTATTTATTTTATTTAGAAGTAAAATAAAATGTGACATTTCCATCTAGAAGCCACTGGCATATGCTGTGGTAAATTCAAACATGGAGACTGGGTTTAGCTTTCAGATTCCTCCCAAATTCAGCTTCTTCCTTTTGCACCGGAGCTTTGTGCAAGCTCTGATACACCTGAGGACACATCTGTTCAAGGCAGCCGCTGGAGTTCAAACTTATCAGCAGATGGTGCTTCAAAGACATCATCTTCAACACTTTCTTCTATTGGCTTCATCTTTGCTGAAGTTCTCAGGTAGGGAGATGTCCGGCCTGGGCCTGTCACAGATACAAAGAAATTACCAATTAATTTAACAACACACACCTGCTAGGTATGCCTATTTGTGACAAATTGTACACAATCTGACGATCCCAACCTAGTTGCCTCATGAGAGGTTTTCTTGCTACCTTGCCATAGGCACCAGGAAATTTTAGACGTGGGACAGCCACGCCATGAACCAGCAACACCTCTGAGGTTCACACCCTGTTGTTAACCACAGACACGGTATTCTCCCCAAATTCAGTGCAAACCCTGACTGAGCAAGGGGCCCACCACCTGTGTCCCTGGTGATCATTTTCTCACCATGACACTCACCCACTACCTCGACTCCATTCAATTACAGCATCATGGATGGCTCCCCTAAGCACAAAAGGTGTGTACATTTGCACAATTGCTCAGCTGTGCAAAAATTTCTCAGCGTACTGGGCAAACCTCAGGTGGGCACATGATCAAAGCCCTAACTTTGATCCTACTGGGTCCCTTCCAACTCAGGATATTCTATGATTTGATGCCTTAACAGCAAAGTCCAGCTCCTGGCCCTGCATAGGACACCCCCAAGAATCCCACCATGTGCCTGAGAGCATTGTCTAAATACTTCTTGAACTCTGCCAGGTTTGGTGCTGTGACCACTTCCCTGGGGAGCCTGTTACAGTGCCCAAACACCTTCGGCGTGAAGAACCTCTATCTACTGTGCAACCTAAACCTCCCCTGACACAGCTTCACAATTTTTACACAGCATAGTAATATAAAACTTATAGAAGACATACAACCTCATAAACAAACACACAGAAAACAAGATTAGCAGGCAAAGGCCACATAACTTTTTTGACCAATGATGATTTCACTGTAACAAAACTACCTTTTAGAAAAGCAGCAGCTTGCCTGCCAGAGCAGAGCACACACCACAGCTATTAGTGACAAGACATTAAATGGAGTTTTTGTTCAAGTTACCACTGCAAACTACCTCTACTGCAGTTAAATTTTCAGCATGAGGGTCAAACCAAAGAACCTCTTTGACATCAGCTGAACAGTTTTGTTTTCCATGGTTCACTCTGAAATTGCATCTGCACTTGGACATGTTTTTCTCTCAGTACCCTCTTCCAGAGTTAGACCACTACAATGGTACAAGGTTGTAAACAACTAGGGTATGATGATCAAAAAGATTATGAAAACTTTGAAATACCATTTGAGAAGAAAAGAGCATAAGACAGTCTGTCAATCAGGATCACTGTTTGCATAGAAGCTAAAAATTCAAATATTCTTGGAAAAAACACTGAGAGCCATAGCACAGTCTCATTTTTTAAAAAATTTATCACATATACAGTAAAATGCTGTGTTAAGGAAGCCTATTTATGAGGAAGAACTCATTTACAATGTATGTGTTACACACAGAGAACAAAATACAGCTACAGGCAAGATCAGCAGGTTATTGTATAATTGCATTTCTAAGTCACATTCACAAAGACACTGTTTGGAATTAGCTTTTTGGAACTGTTTCTGTTAAAAATTTATTAGCATTTTCTTTTGACGTTTAAAAATTACTTAAACTGCCATGATACAGAGTTACTCAAACACATTTTTAAGTACTGGAATTGTTAAACACTTCTTTTCACACAGATGGGGTTTTATGGCCTAAGTAAAGGATAACTAAATCCAAAAGTTTGTGGGTACACTTGGATATAAAATAGACTTTTCTGGGAGACACCAACAAACTACACTCAAAGGTGAAAGTGCGCCTGAAAATGCTGAGTTAGCTTCAGCTTTTTTTCTTTTTTTTTTTAATAGTTTATTGCTATTTTTAGAATGGCTTTCTTTTATTTAAAAGTACTTAGTTCTCTCCAGAAATCAGAAGTAAGAAGCCGTAAGTCTGTTTAATAGGATATAAAATCTAATTCTCTCATCCTGCTTGTTTCAAGTACATGCTCTTACTTGCTCTAAATACAAAACTGTCTACTGATGCCTCTCTCCAGTGTTGGACAGATATTCAAGTGACTGAGTCAGACCTTCCGTCCACTACATTCTGTTGTCATTTCTTGAGGGCCTAAGCCAAAATATGTATTAGAATTTCCATGAAACCCAGTCCTGCTTTTAACCACAAGCTGGGTATAACATAAGGAGCATATAATTTGACATTACCAGTAAAAGCATTACCAAACCAAAACCCTTCTACATTCCAGCTTAGCTTAGAACTTAGTAAATACACATTTGTAGACCAGTAAATCTGAACTATTTAAACTAAGTACCCCAGAAGGAGACTGTATCACTAGTAAGTATGTGAATTACTATCAAGCAATAGAATCATGGAACAGAAACTAATACCAAAATATTTTTAAAGGACTGAAAGTCAAGTGAAATTACGCTTGTGATCAGGTTGAACTATTTTTGTTTAACCCAAATTTTGGAAAAAGAGATACACCTATTTCACTTACTAATGAATTACATACAGATGGATCACGGATGTCAAGGACAAGTGTCACACAATAAACAAACCCCACTTTAATACCTTTTTGAGGATGCCTGCTGAGTTAATGTGATGTTATCAACAGAAAACATCATGCTGCAAACGACTCACTCCGTAAGCATTATAGAACTCTTGTTGGTTATTTCCTTAATATAAAAGCAGACAGTTAGTTGGGTTTCTTAGTTAATTAAATTCAAAACACAGTTTTGTTAGTAATCGTAGTTTGGGACCTACTAATTAGTATTTTTAACCCTTTCACCACTTTGAGAATAGCTTTGTATCAATTTCCTGAGAAAATGAGCCAAAGCTTATTGTTTGTAGCACTGATAAAAGAATAACTTTAAAAGTTGGGATTATACAAAACTATAAACGCTTGATTTTTTTCAAGAATATGGAAATAAGGAGAAGAAAACTTATTTGTACTGCACTAGTAAAACATCATATTTGTAATGGGAAGCTTTTGCCCACACAACAATCACCTAGCAATGACAAAACAGTACTCCTGTAGAGCTCCCATACAAAAAACCCAGAAGCTTGTAATTTCTAAATGTTTCTCACAAAGTCTTCTGAGGATTTTGGGTTGTATTTGTTTGTTCTAAATAAACAAATGTAAGACTGCAGAAAGGGGACCCAGGGAACAGCACTAGGACTGTAAGCCTCAGGATGTGCCTTACACTGAATCTTAAAAAAAAAAAAAAAGACAAAAACTCCCCTGACTGTTGCATTGAGAGCACTCAGGAGAAGGTTTTTGAAAACAACAGTGGTAAGGTAAATGGTAGCTTTTTTGTTCGGTTTTCTCTGTGATCTGAGAAAAAGTGCATACATGGCCACAATCCACATTGAATACAAATCTTTAAGCAGAGCTCACCTTGGTAGCAACCCCATCACTGGCAGTGACAGTGCCCAGCAATAACTAGCAAGCTATCTTGGCAAAAAAAAAAAAAAAAAAAAAGGACTGAAGCATTATAGTTCAAGGAGATAAATAAGTTTGCATCATGAATTTTTATCGACCTTTTACAGAAGTCAGAAATTCAAAATCAAAATTCAGAGAAAATATAAATAACTATAATTTCCTGAGGTGTATATTGCACTGCCATATGAGCAACCCCTCGGCCTCCCGAAAAGTAAGAGAAGTATTGGACTCTGGAGGCTGCTGCCTCAGTTAGACTGAGGGAGTTCAGACCATAAAAGACATTTAAACCCCTCTTTTGGGGGAAGTATACCCTATACACCAAAAAAAAGTACACAAACCAAGAAAAATACAACAGAGAAAACTGTATTTATCAAGTATGTGCCAAGCACTAATGCATCTTGGGGATTTACCTAATTACAGCTGAACATGTCATGCATTTCAACTACTTTCTCCCAAAGCTGAAACAGTGATGTGTTTTGCTGTTAAGCCTGAAAGAGACATTTTAATTCTAACTAACTGCACAAACACAGTTTTACAATTTCTTTCAGGCTTCTGAGTGCGCAAATTCATCCAAGGGCTCTCTACACAAAGGAGTGGCTTCAATTTCATGGAACTCTGCTGTGCGTGGAACAGGCGAAAAGCCACTCGAGAGTTTGTGGGTAAAGAACAGACCAACACAGGAGACTCCAGGGCAGGTAGCTGCTACAGGTTGACTGATCAAGAAGAGCAAGTAGATGGAAGCCTTTTTTCAACAACTGGATCACAGGCCTTGGTACTTGTGGGGAACTTTAACCACCGCAGTATCTGGTGGAAAGGCAACAGGGCTGGGAGCAAGCAGTCCAGGAGATTTCTGGAACGTAGCAGAAGATTTCTTCCACACAAGTGATCGTTGAGTCAACTAGGGAAGGCACTCTGCTGGACCTGTCACTGATGAACAAGGAAGAACTCATCAGGAAGCTGAAGGCTGATGGCAATCTTGGCTGCAGTGTCCAGGAATTGGCGGAGTTTAAGATACTGAGTGGTGTGCAAGACAAATAGTAGCAGTGCAACCCTGCAGGTCAGGGGACTCTGGCTTGCTCAGGGTTCTACTTGGCAGGAACCCATGGGACATGGCCTGCAAAGGTAAAGGGACCCAAGGACAGATGGTTGATCTTCAAGGACACTTTCCTCAAAACATGAGGACAGTCTGTTCCAGTGCACAGAAAGTTGAGCAGGTGTGGTAGAAGGCTGGCACAGATGAACAGGAAAGTCCTGATAGAGCTCAAACACACACACACTAAGCGAAAGCAGGCCTGAGCTCCTTGGGAACCATGATCCAAACATGCAGTGATGAAATTAGGAAAGCCAAATCTCAGCTAGACCTGGATCTTGTGAACAGCAACAAGAAAGGCTTCTATACAAATACACCAGCAACAAATGAAAGAGTAGTGAAACTGCAAGGCCACAGCTCAGTGATGCACAGGACTCAGGGACATGAAAAATGCTAAGATATTAAAATTTTGGGTTTTGTTGTTGTTGTGTTTTTGTTTGTGGGGTGTTTTTTTTTTTGTTTGTTTGTTTGTCTGTTTCTTGGGGTTTTTTTGTTTGGGTTTTTTTTTTTTTTACTTTACAGGTTTGTCCTGAGGCCACCCAGGTCTCTGAGTCCAGTGGTAGAGAATGGGAGAGGGATCCTTGACTTACAAAAAAGCTGGAGAGAGTTAGGGACTATTTAAGTCAACACAACAAACACAGGACTGTGAAACCACAATTGCTGATGCAATTGCAAGACCATCTTGGAAAGATGATGGCAGTCAGGGGAGGCAGAAAAAGGCCAACATCACAGCCATTTTAATGAAGGGCAAGGAGGAGCACCCAGGGTACAACTGGCCTATCAGTCTAACCTCAGTTCCCAGGAAGATTATGGAGCTTGTCTTCCTGGAAGCCACGTCCAAGAACATGAAAGATGGGAAGGTGACTGTGAATGGGCAGATTGCATCTGACCACTCAGACCACCTTAGATGGTGAAATGACTGTGGAGAAATGGAGTACCTTGGATGTTGTTTACCTGGATAGTAGCAGGGCCCTTCCCAGTCTGCCACAGAATCCTTCCAGACAAATGGGTAGGAACCAGACTGGATACATGGGACTGTAGCTTGGGTGAACAATTTGCTGGACTGCCAAGTTTACAGGGCGGTGACCAGCAGCACAGAATCCAGCTGTCAGGTAGTCAGTCACCCCTCGAGGGCCAGTGCCAAGGCCTATAATATTCAATATATTAATGACCTGGGTGATGGGATGGAATGCACTCCCAGCAAGTTCACAGCCAAGTAGTGCGGGAAAGTGCAGGCCAGAGCGTAGGGCAGCAAGTCAGGACAGACCATCACAGACTGGAGAAAAAAACTGACAGAAAGTTCAAGAAAGGCAAATCCCTGCACCTGAGACACAACAAACCTACATGGCATTACAGCCTAGAAACAAACTGGTTGGAAAAGCAGCTTTGCAGAAACAGACCTGGTGGCCCTGGCAGACACAAAATGAAATACGAGTCAGCAGAGTGCCCCTGCAGTCATGAATGCCATCCATATACTGGGCCATACTAGCAGCATATATTGAGCCATACAAGCAAGAGCATTAGCCAGCAGACCAATGAAAGAGATTAATCCTCTCTATTTGGCACTTGTGAGACAGGATCTGGAGTGCTGTGTCCAGTTTTGTGCCTCCCTGTACAGGAAAGACATGGACATACATACTGAAGGCGAGTGGAGAGCAACCAAGATGGTCAGAGGCTGGAGCAGGTGACGTACATGGAGAGGCTGCAAGAGCTGGGTGTGTTCAGCCTTAGGAACAGAAGGCTCGCAGGGGATCTGACCGCTGCCTTTGGCTACTTAGTGGAAAGATATAAAGAAGAGAGAGCCAGACTCTTCTCAGAGGCGTGCACTAAAGAACAAAGGACAACAACTATGAGCTGCAGTAAGGGAAATCTTTTTCAGCATGAGGGTGGTAAAGCCCTGGAATTGGTTGCCCTGGGAGGCTGTGAAATCTTCCACCTTGTAAATATTCAAAGCTTGATTGGACATAGCCCTGCTGTAGCTGATCTTGCTTTGAACAAGAGGTTGGACTAGACGATCTCCAGAGGTTCCTTACAACCTCAGCTGCTCTGTGATGCTAAATATCCTTGCACAGAACAGAGGAGAAAAGGAAAAAGCATTGGAATTTTCATCAAACTATATCCTAGGTGTCACCCTTGATGTTCTAGCAGGGTGAAACACTTGCAGGGCTTTTGCTTCCTTCTATTGCGGCATGCAGACTATACCCATGTTAAGGCATAAAAACAGACAGGCCCTCCAAATCTGAAGGAGTTCCTGGATCAGAACTGTGAGGAACACAATGGAAAACAGAAAATTAAACAGAAAAGTGCAAATATTTGAAAACACTTCCTCTTCTTAGCAGAGACTTTAACCATAACAAATAACAGTTGTTGGCAGTGATTTTTTTCCCCTCATAAATTTGAATTCTAGTCACAAAAGAATAATACTTCCCAAATTAAAAGAAATACTCTTACATGATCCTTTTAAATTCTGTTAAACTAACAGTTTATGCCAAATGAGAAAACTGAACATCCTCTGGTTTTTTTTTTTTTGTTCAACAGCTGCTTTGAGAGTTCAGGTTAGCGTTGAAGTTTAGATTCAGAGGAACTGAAAATAAACAACAGCAAAAGCCTAGAAAGAATCGTTTAGAGTGTTTCTATAAAGGAATAAATTCCAAGAGTAGAAGCAAAAAGGTCAGACATGATTTCTTCCCTCACTTCATCTGTTCTCTACTACTCCCGTCATACAAAGCACAGGAGAGAAGAGCCTGACAGGATATTTGGAGATTTTCCAGGTGACATCAAAATATTGGTTGTACACCACATTTCTCAAGACCCTGCCACCCAGTTGCTGAGGGGTAATGTTTTGTTAAGGTTTTTAATTTCTACAAGCACCAGTCACGGAATAAAGAACATACTACTGTGACAGGCACTGTACATTCAGTTTTGCCCCATTACAATAAACATTCCATATTATGTCTACACATAAACACTACGTCAAAAATTATTACCATACATGCTGGGCTTTTTGCTAGTATCTACATGAGGTATCTTCAGTTAGCACACAAAGCCTCATGCATCTTATGACTGCCCTATAGTTAGGTCCTTTCATTCAGCCGATGCACAGTAGCACCCAAAAAGCTACAGTCTGCTCCCACAGAGTGCTACAATAACCCCTGATGGTCAACCAAGCTGTGTTCAAAACTGGCACAAACTATCCTGAGCACTCACGAAGAGAGGATGCAGAGGAAGTCCCACGAAGAAACATCTGCAAGCCATCCTCGCTGTCACTGGTACTGGCCATACTGTTTCTCATCTGCATCACAGAGAGCTGAGAGCAGAGACTAGGCTGGCGATCAATCTTTTTTGAAGCCTAAAGAAGGAAAAAAAACCCCCCCACATTATTTTTAAAAAGGTCAGGTAAATTAAAATAAAATGGAAAATAACTATTTCCCTTGTAGTAGATGCTCTGGTTTCAGCTATGATTATCCAAGAAGCTGGCTGGAGCAGAAGATTCTGTGCAGTGTACATCGACTGGAACGACAATAGAAAATACCAGCAATGTATTGGAATTGGAACACTGACAAGTATGAAACCTCATATTAATTATTCAGTTTCAGTTCAGTTTTGCACCAGAACTTTCATGTGCTCTCTTACAGAAAGGAGAAAAAGGAAAGATGGAGGGGGGAAAAAGGAAAAAAGGCAAGGTGAGAAGGAGTGTGCAGAACAGCAGTCTCCAGGAGAGAGGAGTCTCCCAATACAATTCTTAGCACACACAGGAGGCACATCGCTACATATTCCTTCAAGGTGCCATACTCCAGAAATTACTTTCTGTCTATGCAGATATGAGTTTTATTATAGAAAATTCCCCTGTAAGTCTTTTTTTATTGGAAAAAAAAAAAAAAGGTAGGTTTAACACATGCTTTGTAAGACGTATTTTACAGATGGTATATTCCTGCTAGATCGCTCTGACCTTACTGCATTAGTAAAGTTTACTGCATTAGTAAAGTAAAGCAGTGATCTGAAATAGTTTTGAGTATTTGACTGCAAGACAGTGTAATCTATCTGATTAATCAAAAAGCAAACTAAGCAGTGCTTTATTGCTATTCAGTTGCTTCCCCTGCAATTCTGTCTTTTCTGGAGAAAACTTACAGAGTCTAATTACGCATAAAGACATGACAAATTAAGCCCGTTGAAGTCTGTAGTAGTGGCAGTCATTCCTTTAAGATCGTTTTCGATCAAATTCACAACTGTGCAGAAGTAACTGTTTAACAAGTTACCTACAGGTAATCTGATGAGAAGGATTTTTGCTCTTAATTAATCAATATACACAGAATATAAAAATATTGCATTATGAAATTATAAAGCTTTCCATAAATGATGGTGAAGGTTCTTCAAATAAATGATATATGAGAACCTTACAACCAGTACATGAATAACAAACAACAGCACAGAAACCCCCAAACTGAAAAACCACCAAACAAGTTACTGCCCAAATCTTGTTTAGTCACATAACTAAGGAGACAAAATGAAACTAAGACAAGATAATTAATATAACCATAACTACACCCAGACCACTTACCCAGACATATAAGAGACACTCCCTCTACAGGCAAAGAAAGAGTTCTATTCAGACCACTTAATGTTCTATATGTATTCATATTTATTTATATTTTATACATATTTCACAATTCCTTCCATTAACTGCATCATATCCACATAATGTTTGCTCTTTTTTCTTTTTTTTTGTATTTTCAATCCACAAAGATGTTGAAATTATTCTTCCTAGAAATCAGTATTACACAGTTGTTTCCCCTAGTAAAAACTTTCTTAAGAAAAAGCTGAAGTTTCATTGTACAAAGGTACCCATTTGTCCATGAGAAAGGATATCCAGGGAGAAGCACCTTTTTAGCTACTGGCCATCATGTCTAATAGATGGCTAGAAATATCTGCACTAGCCAATCATTTTTGAATCTCAGTTACTCATCTTTCATGTACTTGACTGTGCAAACTTTAACAAATATTGCTTCTGACAGAAACATTGCACTGACTCACATCTCGGCACTACAAGGCCATGAGAGTGCATTCAGCAGCTGATAGCAGCAGGTTAAAAAAAGCTGCTTTAAGAGCATTTAAAATTGAAGTAAAAACACATTTGTGTGTGGGAGAAAAATTCCCAAACAAAACTTAAATTGCTTACCTTGTCATTTAAGGTTGGGTCATTCAATGAATAGAGTTTATTTGTAATATCTTTGCCAATAAGGTACTTGAAGATCTCATAAAGAAATGGCTCAGACTCCAGAAAATAAGTCAGCCTTTCCCTGGACCAGCACAGGAACTTGCAGTTATCATCTGCAATAATGGTGACCTGAAAAAAAAAAAAATACATGCTCAGAATTAGCACATTTAAAAATGTTTTAATATGAGCACATTTAAACATGTCTAAAATAAATGATCATTTTATTTTTGTCTCCAGTTAAAACAACTGTTAAAGACATGAAACTTTTTGGTATCCCTTAAAATGTTGTGTTTACAAATATAAAAAATATCAGATATTTATTATCATTGTATTTATAACTGATATGCGCAGCCAGCTTGTTTTCCAGAAAACCTGGGGGGAGGTAACAGGAGAAAATTTCTCATGAGTTCCCAAACTGTAAGAGCATTTATGTAAGAGGAAATTTACATATAAAGTCAGTCCTACGGTGATGACACTACTTGAATCCCAGTAGGCCTACATGTTGCTTGGGTTTATTTTATGTCACCAAGCAGAAGCAGCTTGTATGATCCAAAGGTCTCCATCAAAGAATTTTTAGTGATTAAAGAAAAATATTTCCACCTTTCTCTCTTCACTGTCAGCCCAGCTGATCCCACAAGTACCACTTTCTGGCAGTTGAGTTAAGGAAGGCTTTGTTTACTCGGTTATTGATAATTCAGTCATGGGTAGTTACAGGGGAGCTTGCACCCTCTCATGGGAGGCTTGGACCTGCCAGGTTTGTCCTCCTGTGCCGGCAGAGGGCAATGGCACACTGAAACCCACACTGCTTGGTGATACCCAAAGGCATGTTTTGAAGGGGGAAGTCAGTCACCTATGAAGAAATCAGGTGCCCTCTTCTATTACAGGATAACATGACCTCCTGAAAAAAATTTAAAACCTATAAAGTCCAAGAAATAATGGGAAACTGTCATGCATCAGTGGACTTTTAACTTTACAGTGTGTAATATAAGCCCTCAGGCCGAGGAAGAATTCACCAGCATTGCCAGCAGATGGGGTCCTTAAGATTGAATCTCTTGAAACGGCAGCAGGGACAGTATTAATAGCGCAGCAACAAGCAGAATTCACGAGTAAAGGATGTGCATTGCACCAGACTGCAGTAACTTGTAAGGAAGGCAGAAGTTGAGGCATGAACATTTTCCCTTGAGAGGGACGAACTCGTATCCAGTCCCTTACAGGGAGAACTGGCTGTGCCAAGAGGGCAGCCGTGCTGTGGGACACCTCACTTCTGCAAAATGAATGCAACCCCTGGCATTAAGCCTAGTATTTGACTGGAACATATGACCTCAATCACTGATTTTAGTCTACGTTGCTTTCTCTCCCTCCCCTTCTGCCAGGGTATCAGTGATGATTTACCCTGTCGGTCACCATCCAGTCATTATTACACACATCTAACTGAAGAACATCAAGTAAGACATAGAAAAGTAGCCATTTTTATGGGAAAAAACCCACTTCTGTAACAGTATTTCTACACCCCCCCCAAGGCTATAATAAAATATATCCTTTAATGTACTAGCATAATTACACTGCTAGAGACATAGAACCTTATTGTCCCTCATACGAATATTTTTATTCAAAATACTGAGACTACGTTGCTTTAACTTGCAAAATGGCAGAAGCATTAATACACTTTGATAAGTACCAATTTCCAATTACTAGTGCCTGAACTTTTAGTCTTTCATTATTACAATAATTATTTTTTCTTTTCTGTTTTTGAACCAGTGACGAGGCCAGCTCATATCATCTCTTTTTCCAGCAAAGCCACCTCTTAAATTATTTGTCCTGAACAATCTCTTAACACAAAATGGACTTGGAAACAGTGAAA
This sequence comes from Oxyruncus cristatus, assembly GCA_013399855.1. Taxonomy (NCBI): domain Eukaryota; kingdom Metazoa; phylum Chordata; class Aves; order Passeriformes; family Cotingidae; genus Oxyruncus; species Oxyruncus cristatus. The sequence continues at coordinate 14,700 of VXAY01000612.1, read as the reverse complement.
GAGAGCAGAACAGCAAACTGCTCAGTCAACACCATCATAATACTGTTTTGTAGCATTTAATTGTAAAAGTTACTCTTGATATGGTCCATCTTCAAACACCAGTACTAGAAAGTCAGCAAAACTGTGCAAATCAAATTTATACTCTGGGTTTTTTTCATGATCTCATCAGCTCATATCCAGTGACATTTAAAACAAAGTGTACCTGGAATTTCTCACCCCGGTTCATCTGTGTTGATCGAAATTCAGGAGAATCTATAAAGGCACAGGGGTAAATATTATGCAGAAAATGCCCTCGATAAGACACCTTCATTCTGGAAATAAAAATACATGAAACAACATTTTAAAACCATGGAAGTTTGATTAATTTAATATAAATTTGGATATGATTGTTGACAATGATAAAGCAGCATGCAACAGGAAAAAAAAAACCCCTCATCTTCTGGAATATCACACCCAGAGCTACCATGTTTTCTGCCTAAACCTCCACAGATTCCAAGCAGAACAGGCTGCCAGCCAAATAGAGATTTGACAAACATGGCATGTATCCTCAAAACGCTGTTATACGATACCAGAGAGGTGTTTTGCAGAGTTATGCTATACAGCCAGAACAGATTAGGCTTCTTCTAGATACCTCTGTGGTAATGAGTAAGAAAAACAATGAAGCGTGACATCACTGTTGCTGTCAACAGAAACTGGTTAAAATAGTGGCCAGTATTTAATATGAGTTTCAAGATTACAGCTTGGCCATGGGCATATATTTTATCCTTTCTCACCTGGGTTCTGTCAGCCTCTGGGCAGTGCATCTGCCCCTTTCCACTTGCATGTACATGTGCAATGAATCAATTCTAACAGGCCTGCTGTTTTAAAGTCTACTGGAGGGATACTTTTCCTTCCCTCACGCACAATATTTTTTAACCAAAAAACTGAGAATGCACTGAGAATATAACTTCGGTATCTAAAACTCAGACAAAACTCTTGCTTGTTCTGCAAGACATTGCCTTTGGTTTTATACAAATATAATTCCCACTAGAATCCATCCAGCTGCACATACAGGTGGATACATAATATGCTCCCAGTAAAAGACATCACTGTCATCTGAAGAGAGTGTCACAAAATATTCTATACCTATAGACTATTTGGTTATAGACTCTTTGTTATAGACCATAACATGCTACAAAAAATAACATTAAAAAAGCTAACAAAAAACTCAACAATTTTCTAATCTGTTCAACGGTCACACAAAGCATAAGGCTGTCCCCAAGCTTTTAGAGAACCTACTTCCCCTTAAGCAGGATGCTTAGCCTATCATCAACTGATGTTTTATCTTCTGCTGCATAGGCTTGCCCTGTCTTTAAAGTCTGAATGTTGCAGAATTGTCCAGTTAGTCTTTGGAAGAGCTCTGGAGGCACGTGGAGAGGTTCAAACATTCTCTTGTAGAGGCTGCTAAGTTCCTTCTCTATCTTGATCTAGATTGGATAAACAAGAGACATTAATAAACACAGATGCAATAGTTAAAAAAGGCTAAGACTGCACACATGCTTTAATCGCTACGCCTGAGGAACTTCTTTGGCTTCATTTTACTCAAGCAAGGAAAAAAGAGGCAAATGCATGACATCTATCCACAAACACTGCCTATAACAGGGTAACCAAACCAAAACCTTATCTAAAATTAGCCAGCCTGGCATACAGGTGCTTTAGAATGGTGTTCAAGTGGCACATTAAATCAGACACAAGGAGTCTTCTGAGACTTCTGTCGACGTAACAGCGAACAGGACTTGGGCAAGAATTGCACAGATAGCCTTTCACACTACATGCACGCCTCGCTCTGGCTATCTCTCAGGCTCTCCTGGGAGCCCCTTTCATCCCTGAGCTTCTTGGCTTATTTGCAGTAGAAAATCAAGTCCTGAAAAACAAACCCATCATATTGAAACCACATGTGCTGAGGGAGGAAAAAAGAAAAAAAACCAGAACATTGCCAGCTGAACATCCCACATTTAGGAGCCCACCCAAACTCTGGCAGCAGCAATGAGGGAAAGGAAGTTGGCTGGAATCCCAAGCCTGGAAGTCTTTCCTGAATGAAGGCAGCAGGGAATGAGACAGTATCCTGGCCTTCCTGAAAGCTGAGGCAGTCTGAACAAAGCCTGAATATTTGCTGTGAGGAAAACAAATTAGAACAATAAGCATCAGATAATGAAGAAATAAAATACACGGAGAAGATGGAAAAGCAACCAAGAAAAAATGGCAGAAGAGAAAGAGGCACACTTCTGGCTCCTGTTCAACTTCTCCTTCAAGATATGCAGGTCCTTTTCTACAAAGCTGCTTTCTAGCTGGCTGGTCCATGGCATATGCTGATACATGTGGTTATTCCTCCTCAGGTGCAGGACTTTGCACTATTTGCTGAACTCCATGAGGTTCCTGTTGGCCCATTTCCCCAGTCTGGTGAGGTCCCTCCAGATGGTTATCCAACCAGTTCCCCAACCTTCTGGCCAATCAGCCACTCCTCCCAGTTTTGTGTCATGAGGGTACACATCTGCCCCACCATCCAGATCGTTCATGAAGATGTCAAACTGGCCCTGAGGTTACACTGCTAGTGCACACACCACACACTAGTATATATAATACACACCTCCAACTAGACTTCTTACCCCTGATTACCACACTCAGGCCAGCCATTCAGCCAGTTTTCAATCCATCTCAATGTGTCCTCATCCTGCACACACTTCAACAGATTCTCTATCTGGATTTCACAGGACATAGTGTTGAAAATCCTAGTGAAATTAAGGTAGACAATACTCACTGTTCTCATCTATCTGGTCAGTCATTTCATTGTGGAAGGTTATCATAGAATGGCTTGGGTTGGAAAGAACCTTAAAGATCACCTACTTCAAACCTCACTACCACAGGTAGCATTTCATGCCTTTCACTAGACCAGGTAGCTCAGAGCTCCTTCCAACCCCTGGACACTTCCAGGGATGGAGCATTTACAGGTTCTGTGGGCAAGCTGTTTCAGTGCCTCACTCCCCTCACAGTAAAGAATTTCTTCCTAATATTTAATCTAAGCCTACTGTCAGTTTGAAGCCATTCCCCCTTGTAATGTCACAATACTCTCCATCTTTCTTGTAGGCTCCCTTCAGGTACTGCAAGCCCATAATAAGGCCCCCTCCAAACTTTCCCTTTTCCAGGCTGAACAATACCAGTTCTCCGAGCCTTTCCTTACACGAGAAGCGCTCCATCTCTCTCATCAGAATGGTGGCAATCTTCCTCTGTACTGGGGACCCTGGAGCTGGATGCAGCACTCCAGGTGGAGTCTCACAAGAGTGGAGCAGAGGGACAGAATCACCTCCCTCAACCTGCTGGCCACACTGCTTTTGATGCAGCCCAGGATAAAGGGTTTCCAGGCTGTAAGTGAACATTGCCAGCTCATGTTCAGCCTCTCATCCACCAGCACCCCCAAATTCTTCTCACCAGGGCTGCTCTGGATCTGTTCACCCTTGAGCCTGTACTGGGATACTGCACTGACCCAGGTGCAGCACCTTGCACTTGTTCTTCTTAAACCTCATGAGATTCCCATGGGTCCACTTTTCAAGCTTGTCCAAGTCCCTCTGGATGGCATCCAACCTTCAGGTGTGTCAAACAACTCAACTTCATGTCATCTGTTAACTGGCTGAGGGTGCAATCAACCCCTTTGTCTGTGTCATTAATTAAGATATTAAATAGCACTGGTCCCAATGAGGACTCTGAACCATTGACCACTATCCTCAGGATGCAACCATTCAACCAATTTCTTATCCAGCTAGTATAAGGTTGGTTAAGCATGACTTCCCCTTGGTGAATCCATGCTGATGACTACTGATCACCTTCTTGTGCATAGAAATGATTGCCAGGATTATCTATTCCTTCTTTTCTGAGATCCAGGCAAGGCTGACCAGCCTACAGGTCCCTGGGTTCTCCTTTTTGCCCCTTTTTGAGGAAAGGAGTGGAATTTGCTTTCTTCCGCTCCTCATGCACTTCTCTCGGTCACTATGATTATTCCAAGACTATCAAGAATAGCCTCACAGTGAAATCAGCTTTTGGGGGTGTATCATCAAGGCTCATGGACTTACTGTGGCCAGTATGTCACCTGACCTAAAGGTACACTGGTTTCACACTGAATCAATTGCTAGTTAAATCTCACACCAGCAACTACCTTTATATAAAATCCAGGTTAGGAATTTCCTGTACATTTCTTATGCCACAGTCTTTAACATCTCAGCAGACATCTACACGGACAAAACAAGGAATAAAAATTAACCAGCAAGAGAAACTGTATTCCGTTGGGCATTGTCGTGAACTATTTGATTTCAAAATATGTTCCATATAACTGTGAAGCCAGATGACTATTTGTTTTCCTGGCATGTTCTCCAGGAACTGTTTCATTTTTAACAGCTGCACCAATTTAATTTGCACCTCTTTCTATACATGACCACTGCAACTCAGAGAAATATATATCATCTGAAAAAGGAATTTGAGTAGCTCCCAAGACTCCTGAATTCAAAACCATGCAAACAGACATGAGGGTAAATTTTGGCCCTGGGGTGTTAATGCAATCCCTTAACTAGTACATAATTGATGTTTTGTGATCTTCCTGTAATGAATAATACTTAAAGTAAGTAGTTAGGCCTGCTTTCTCTAAGACTGATTAGGCTGGAGACTGTAGCTGTACTTTGGATGATCTCCCTTATAAAAGACTATTCACCCCTTACAGGCACAGCTGACTGTCCTCCAGTCATGCTTGTGGGTCATATTCCAAATGAGCCATATGAGTAGGTGCAGTGTTTTGTTCAGCAGTGGTTGAAATATTCTGGGGTGATGCCAGATCTCCAAGTCAGACATCGATTAGACTCAGCTTCCACTCAGACTACAAAAGCCAAATTTGTAAAGCTCCAAGGAAACAAAACCACAGAAATAGTCTTCTGGTCAGAAAAGCAACCCACTGAGATTTTGCATGCTCCATTTAATAAAATAAATATTTAACAACTGAGCATATCAATTATTCATTTTGTAATACGACCAACTTGTAATTATTCTTCTATTCCTTTCTTGCCTTAAAAACATTATTTGCGAGGATGACCAAAACTGACTGAGATGGGCCATACAATAGCTGCAGAGAGAAAGTCTCCTTCAAAAGTGAGTTCCTAAGAATTTTTTCCCCATTCTTTATCTTCCTATAGGAAAAACACTTAAAAACAGCCTTTGAGTTTGTAGTAAATATGTAAGACAGCTACAAAGTCATGCGTGACTACTAGTTGTCACTTCAAGTAAGCTTGTTGATCACTGTCTGTAACAAAGATTCACATAGTTTTTTAAATAATTATTGAAAGTATTACACATTACACCAATTAAAACTGTACAATATTTTTCATGCAGTGTTCATAAATACTGTGATTTCTTAATGGAAAGAAGATTATTGAAATTAAGTCTTAATATACAAAGAAACAGCCCTACATGGCCTGTCTATCAGAGCTAATTCTTGACTAAGCTTTTAAGTTGTACAGGTCATGTAGCTCTGTTGATGGTGACCTTCAGATGAATCTGAGCTCCATACTGGAGGAACAGCACTGTAGGTAAAGCCTACATTGTTAACACATGCACTCAGGTAAATGTACTCAATTTATCACCTTGTTGTAGACACATGCAATTTAACCTTCATCCTCTTTCTATATGCTGTGGTTGCCTACTGGAGTTTGTCCTGCAGTTTTTAGCCACGCTGGTAACGATTTCAGCCTTTCTACCATCTCTTTCATTGCCTTTAAAATTCTTCTTCCTTTGGCAGCTTGCTCTGCCTCTACTTAAGTTGAAGTCCTCAACATGCACAGCATTTTAGAACAAGTCCATCGAAGTCTATTTTCCTACATTTCCTCTATCATTTTCTGCAGAAAATTCTAGTTTATTCTGTGTAAGAACAGCTGTGGTTTTGCACCACATGTGTATGGTGCACAGTTTATGGGAGTGCCAAGCACCTCAGTTCTGCTGTGGTTACATTGCTAATGGGCAAGGGCTACAGAAACTCAAAGAAAAGTTAAAGGCAGGTCCTCCAATTCTTTCTCTCTTAGATGTAATTTTTTTTACAAACTTTGATGACCGAGTTTATCAGTCAAGTTTCATGTCCTTACACAATTCCTTCTTTTTAAATCCACCTATAGAGTAGGACTTCTACCCCTTAACCCAACTCCTACAAATAATTCTGCTAATAAGTTTACTAGAGGATTTAGGGAAAATAGCTATCTCTTCAATAGGATGAAATCTATACCATAATGCACAAAATACCCCAGCCTATGCAAACATAGCTTTTAGGAGACAACTGTAATTACAGAAGATTCTTTCTCCATTCAGTATTGATTTACACATTGTAAGGTAATATTTTTTTTTTCCCCACTTGGGCACAAACCACCACATCATCCTCCCAGGATGCTTCTTCACTCTCCGACAGCCTTTTACTGAGATTCCTTGAAAGGGTTGGATGGGTACAAACCCAAGGACCATTACCCACGTTTAAAGATGCATGCCCCAACTCACTTTTAAAAACACAAGTAGGTTTTAAGGCTTGGTTTTCTTATGAAATGGTTTTCTGTCAGCTGTGCACTCCTGCCTTTTACAATAATTTCTGACATTGTTGGCCAGTTCCTGTCCCATCTGACAAAATACTAAGAGGCCTCAACATGATACTGAAAGGCTCAGTTGGTGGGTGGTTGGAGGGGAGCGGGACATGCTAACTTGGCTGGGGGGAAAAGACTGCAATATGAGCTTGTCCCATATTAAAAAACAGAGTACCTGCATGGGATATTTAACTGCAGTCATAAACATAGTCTGGCCCCACTGTTTCTGTGATAATAGCATTATCACAACTGCTATTCTGTGTGTGCATTAGATGGCATGGCCATGGCTGACTAGCAGAAATACAGAGCAGTTTCATCATATGCTGTATCTCAATGATGACATAAATAATCGAATAGGCTAAAGTAATAGCATTAGCAACACAAACTCAAGAGGAACTTCCCCTTTAACTGGTAAGATTACTCTCTGAGAGCAATTTAAACTAGGAATATTTACTACACATCTACAAATGTCTAGCTAGTTTTAAGCTATCTCCCAGGCAAGACAGAAGTCAAGCTCCATGCTGCTATGCCAGGAAAGGAGCAAGGTGCTAATTTCTTTGCTGCTTTCTGGCTCAGGCTGTGTTGGTTTAGTGAAGAGCTTATTTACAGATAGGTTGGTTTGGGGGTCTTTTGGCACTAGTTGTTACATGCTTCCAGAGTATGTCTCTGGAACACAAAAGTATTCTGCTGAAAATTAGTATCAATTCATTGGTTTGCCCAGCAAACATGGGCAAAACTTCCTTTTCTTGCATCTCACTAGACTGCTTGTGAAATTTAGCTGTTATACATACCGGTCTTCTTTTATACACTAGGTATATGAAATGTAAAAGGTTGACAACCAGAAACACAGAATTCCAGATCATTATGTCCAATGCACAACGGTAGAGCGTAGCCCAAATGATGAACAATGCACATCCTGTAAAAATTAAAAAAAAAAAAGGGAGAAGTTAGATTCCACCAAACAATAAACATTCCTACAAAGCCATCAAGAATGTGTCCACTGACTATAATAACAATGAAAAGTAATATATTCTACAAGCTGTACTACACTTGGGCTCTTGGGATCATCGCATGCAACAGCAGCTAATCAGCACAATGCTGCAAACAGGCACTGAGAGCAGGTTGACAGCACAGGACTGCAATACTGAGGTGACAGTAATTCAGATCAGGACTGGGGAAAGCAGAAGGGTGCAGCCCATGATGATCCATTACTAAAATGCAGTAGAAAAAGATGTGGAAAATTGTTCCCTAAATAAAAAAAAAAATTAAGAAACTTTATCCCTAGCATTGAATTAATTAGACAAACAAAAGCCTAAAAATGAATGCTTATTGTTCATATCACTAACTGCCATATCTAATTAGAGAGCAAGAGTTGCATAAAAACTTCCTAAGGTCATATGCAGATATTTTTGAAAATTAAAAGGAACTATCATTGCAGCATTTTGACAAGGTCACAGAAGAAACCTGTACAACTGAACTGAACTTGTATAAAATCAGAAAATTTCCAAATGCTGACTCCTTGTTTAACTGCCTTACTTTGAATAATGAAAACTGCTTTAAAAGATAAGGCATGCTGTAGGATTAGGGATTCCATTTTTAGCCCACACAGACAATATTTATCAAATGATAGATTACGCATCAGTGAGTCTCTCCCAGATAACTGTGAACCTACCATCCACTAGAGAGATCACAGATATATGTTCCTTTAAGCTTCACAAGAAGACAAAAGGGAGACAGGGCCAAGTTGAGCGTTCCTGTTCCCTCTCTCCCTGAAGATGACATTGAATTAATGAGCTCAGTATTATCCAGTCTGTCTGCGTTGTTAACTGATGAGGCAGCACTCATACACGGATCAGAAAAATCAAAATATAGTGGCTTTTGGTCTGCTTATTAATTAGACTGCAAGGGATGGGAGAATACAATGTCTGGAAGTATCGAAGCGGAGCAATATTTCAAAGTAGCACACAGGGGGGCAGGGTCAAAGCAAAGGAGACAGATACCTAGGAACTCATGCTGCCTATCAAGTAGATTTGCATCCTGCTGCCACCGCAGCTAGCAAAACCCTGATTCCAGATCTGCCCAAAATACTACAAGAACTACAGATCAAAGCAGCAGGCTCAGCAAGTGCAGAGCTCCCTTTGCTTTTAAAGCCAAGCACAACACAGATAGAAGGTCCTGCAATGCTCAGACTCTTTGTCATCAGTGCAGTTTGTTTTAAGACACTACCCTATAATAACTATAAAATAGAAAAGGCAAGATCATTGTAAATTCAGCAACAGAAGTTCTATCAAAATTGGCCCGCACTATTATACCAATAAGCACTCACTCAAAAATACTTAAGCATGCTCTTGTTGGACTGGATGTATCCTTCTTGCACTGTAATGACTCACTACTTCTTTGATCACAAGGATCTTGTCCTACACAGCTTTGAAATAGCTGTGGGACTGCAAGTGTTACAAACGAGACCACACTTGCTCAGTCTCAAGCATGCCAAATTTAGGTTTTCCTCTCAAGTCAATTTCTGTTATCACAAGATTCCTACAGTGGTAGAAGAAATGCTACTGACTTCAGAACACAGACTGCACTCCCTATCGAATGGCTATGGTAAATTGGCAACAAAAATAACTCTGGTGACCCACAAGTGCCACATGTTTGAAGTAAGATAAGAGAACATGTGGGCTGACAGCAAGCTTCTCAAGGAAAACCACACTTACTGCAGACATCCTAAGCCAGTGCACCAGCCAGTATATAAACCCAGTACTTCCCTGAAATCTAAAATAAAGGTTTTAATGATCCATAGACACAACCATGATTTGAAATTTAGTGAATTTTAAGCAGTCAGTCACATCTGAAGTTAATGGTGTCCACTTGTTTCCAAATTGACATATTCATAGGTTTGAAATTGTAAGTTACAATTCTGCGAAGTTTTAAGAGCCAAGGGTTATATAATTTCTCTAGAAAAGGTATGTCGGGGTCAAAACAGGCCCCCACTTAGACCAAAACCATCTTCAGAGTACAACACCCACTAATACAGGCAGTAATTTCACCATAAACTGCAGGGACCAGCTCCATAATGGTCAAGAATGGCCATTTCTTTCACAGTAAAGTTGCAAGTCTCTCCAGAATAATTCTCCTACCTATGGTGAGCAGGCCTCGCAGAAGAATCATATGAAGATTCAAAGTAGTTGGAATAACCAGTCCAACTGCAAAGCAAATATTTGCCACATGGAAAACAAGATGATGAATCTCTTTCCAGTTTTCACATGCAGTCTCATTAAAAGGCTCAAGGGTGGCATTTTTAAAGTCTGGAATAAAACCTAGTGGAGTAACAGTGAGTGGGCTCATTGCTGTAGTATTCATCTTGAAGATTCCTGCAAGGAGAGGAAAAAAAATTCACTATGTATTAAACTGAAATATAGTAGATATACTCACAGATTTTAGGGCTATTTTCTCTCTTCCCAGGATATATTTTCCCTTATCATTCATGAAAAAAAATAATCTACAAATGTTTTAAAAGGGTAAGCTAGATCTGTAGTTCCGTAATGCTTTGCTATCTCTTTAAGAGCTCAGCTTGAAGAATGGAACATTTCAAAATCTGTACTATATGCACATAATTAACAGTAGCTACTGTGACTGTCATTGCTCAGGAAACATCCCATGTGCCCTTCCTAAATCTCTTTTACAGCATGTAAGTCTCCTTTATGGCATAGAAAGTCATTCTTCCAAATAAGGAATGTATGATCTTAAAGGAGGAACATGTGCTGTTTGATTGATTTAAAAGCCAACCAACCATATAAAAATCAAAACCAAAGAACCTCAACTTTTGGCTTTCTTGCAGTAAATCTGGAGGTCTCCTAAGCCATGCATCATCTTGCACACATTAACCAGAGTACACAAAACACCCCCAAACCACTCTGAGGACAGTAAATAGAAAAAAAATACTATTTCTCTTCCCAGATGATCAGATGCTATTAAACCAGAAACGGAGATGACCAGGCTGCTACATCTTTTGGGGAAATAGTTTGGTCTACCTAGTATGAGCAAGCTTACAAGATCTTTGTCTGTCTGTGGAACTCCTGGAGAAAAAAGAGACAGCTAAAGACTATTTCTTATCTAAATATATGTAGGTGGTCTTGTTATTGTTGTAATAATAAGATATAGCATATATTCCTTTCACACCCATTAAAAGGAAAAAATATCTGTGGGCAGGCAAATACCTTGCCAATACAAAAAAAATTACTATCAAAAACAAACTACAGGGAAAAACTAGAAGATTTCAAAACACTACCTTTAGAATCTTAAAAGCTGCTCTCTTTAGGGAACTGCAGTCAATGTCACAAGCGTTCCAGGAGGTCTTCTCAACCCAGAGCAGTTCCAAGCTAGAGGAACACGACTGTTCCTAGACAGACTGTCAGAAACACAGGAGAACCCTTCTTCCAGCAAGGCACATATGGTCTCTCACTGCCACAGCAGTAGAGATTATATGGAGCTGGGCTTGAGTCTCATTAATGAAATATATGCACTTCATCACTGTGCAAATATGCAACATGGTGGGATTTGGACTCAACTGAATTCTGCAGAGACAGTGTACATCCCTGCAGTGTGTGATTACTAAATGTCTTTAATTAATCTGCTCAGCAAACAATTTTAAGTTGCAGTTAATACGGTCAATATTTCCTCTAGACTTGAATATACTCTGCAGCATCGCTGCTACTTGAGAGTGCTTCTTGGGGCTGTGAAGCATTTTTGAGTTGCTTCATCCACTCCTTTTATTAGTCTCCCCATTAACCTGCATACAAGGGGTAAGCAAGCTGGACAGTTTCTGAAATTAATCCGTGCTTTAAACCCCTTTTATAGTAGTGGGAAGAAAAAAAATCCTCAACCCTCTCTGACAGTTTCTCTCCGATGTCCAGAGGCTGCCACAGCTAAGGTATGCTATGGAATATGCAGAGGCATCTTGCAAGACAAAAAATTAGATAACTCTTTACCAAAAGATCATTTTCCTCTTTTCATTCCTACATTAGTTATTCACGAAGATAAATTAAAATGTGGGGTTTTGTCAAACAAACTCTACACTTAACTGTTATCAAACATAAGGTCCATCCAAACACAATCCTACTGTCTTTCAGCTCTTTCAAATGAATTCATCAACAGAATCACGAGAGCAGTTTCACTGTCCTGACAAAGACACTCTCATAGAGAGCCAAAGCGTGAGCCCATGCAAGACTGCAGGACCGGCATTTTAACACACTCATAAACAGAAGGCAATTGCTAACTGGATAACTATGTCTGTGCTCATCTTAAACACATCTCATCATGGTGCTCCCATTGTTTTCAAATAATATAAACTACCTACACTGGAACAGCAGGATCTCTAGATCTTTTACAAAAAGTTTTCTGCTGAATTTCTACCTATATTCAGCCTTTCACTGCCCAGTCATCTGCCAGTAAAGGCACCACTTAATATGCCAACGGAACAAGTAAAGACAACCAAACTCACATACAAACAAAGAACCAGACACAAGTCCTTCAACTCGACTCAAGAGCAAAACAGGCTGCAAGAAGCAACTTCAGCTGCATCTGATCACAAATCAAAGAAGCCTTCTGGATACTTGATTTTTTAATAGCAAAATTTTGTACTGCATCACTGTGAGAACAGAGGCTACCTTACTCTTTTAAGACTTGGCTGTAAAGCATCACACATTTGAAGACTGGAAACCAAATGAGCCAAATTAAATGTACAGCACAGGACAATCTCATTCTCCTCCCAGCCCAGCAAAAACACTGCTCCCCTTGCTCTTCACATATACTGATGCCACAAACCACCAGCCATAAAGTGTTGTAATGGGAAGACGTTTCTCCAACAAACACAGACTAAGTTGTTTAAAGCATCTGCAGTTTTCAGAGGATGTTCAATGCTTCTGAAAGTCTGGGCTACCTACTTAATTACCTAAATTACAATCCAGGAACCTAAATCTACCCAGCTCCACTTTTTTAATAAGCTGTATTTAATACCTCAAAGCCTTTATCTGAATGCATTCAAACTTCACTTACTACTCACAAACAATGACTGCAGCTCCCCTAACGTACTGGAAAACAACAGAAACCTGCAGAACTTCTCTGCCACAATGGTATTTTAAAGCTGAGAGAAATAGATTGCAAAGTGACACAAGGACAGATTTTGAAACTGGCTCTGAATTTCAGCTACGGAGCCTGCTTGAGAATGAACAAAAAAAGGCAGACAGGTATAGTTAAAAGCCGTAACCTTCAGTGTTTATCTAGTGGTAACAGGAGAAAGGTAAATATCCAAAATGTCATAAACAACACTGCTGTAACTTTTAGATCAATTCTTTAGTCCTACCATCTACTGTTGTCAAATAATGCTGAAGAGTGAGGAAAAAAAGCTGCAGACCAACAAACGAACAAGCAATTATCATTTCTTATCTTCTGGTACTTCAGAGAGCCAAAAATGAATTTTGAAAGTACTGAATCAGACCACTAAAACTTTAACGTAGGGTTATATCTACTAAGGATTAATATAGCGCAAGACTATATATTCATATGCTTAAGTCCTCAAAGACACATATTAGTACCAGGAGTTAAAGAACAACCAACATAGTCAAATAATTTTGGAAATGTTGGGTAAATAGCATCCACTGAAATGAAAGCTTTATGGAACATAAGACAAATAATTAAAAGAGTATTTTTTAATATCCAGTAATTTGTCCATCATACAGATTTTGATTCACCAAATCAAGAATTTGAAAACTCAGGTGACTGAGAGGGGGAAAATAAACTAAAACAATCCAAAAACCCACAAAAACAAACAAACAAAAAGGCCCCCTCATTGACACTTTAAAATTACATCTATCTGATACTAGTATTATTAACAACAAAGTCTGTTAATTTTTTTTTGTGCGTGAACTTGATAGAAAGTTAAGATAGAACATTTTGGGTTTAGGTCAGAAAACACAACTTCTCAGAATATAAATGAGGTAGCTTACTCTAAGATTTTGCTACGCTTACAACAGCTTTATACAAACAGACAGACTTCTGAAAGCCATTTCCAAAAGATTTAGTCTCCAAATATTCAGACACAGAGATGACTTTAAAACAAACAGGGATTTTATGGATACCCACACAACATTCACAGAAGACAGACATGACAGAAAAGTTTAAAGCAGTTGGCTCTAGTATGAGAACCAGTCAGCCAAGCTGACAGGGGACAGGGCTGGGTGTCCCACTCACATCATTATCCACTTTACTGAGATTATTCACATCCCACATATTTACTGGTCAATATTATTCAAGTGAGCTTCTTAAGTCTTTGCCTGAGTATGTCTGTATAACTTTACAGTCAATGAAATTTTACAGTCCATCATTTATGTAGATGGATTTTGTGAGTCTAAAGGAAAAAAAAAAATTCAAGTTCATCAAGCTCAACTTTTTTTTTTATTATACCTGCAGAATTTTTAACTACTTTTCTATGGTCTTGTAGTACAAGAGTTGCATAGAGAATTTAGGCAATCAATAATCCTTTTGCTTTTGTCAGCTGAAGAAAAACTACTAGAGCTAACATAGTTCAGTTAGTTACAATTTAAGTTACCAATTTCCTTTTTTGCAATGCCACGGGAGCGAATGGGAAGATGGTATAAGAAAAGATGTATATCCATATGCTCCTTGTAGCAAGTATAATTTGACTACAGAAATTTGTTAGTCGCTTTCTGCAGAACGAAAATACTACATTCTCCCAGAATAGTCAACAAAGTATTCCCACAGTGAGAAATGCTCCCAGGTACGCTCGACTTGATAGCAGCGGGGCTGCGCTACGGCGATGGAACTCCAGCTGCGTTTGGGCTCGCTCTCCCTTCTGGTCACATCGCTCACAGGTGCGCCGAGAGCTGAAACTGAGGCGGGCAACCGCAGCTGCCAGCCCGCAGCCCTGCTTTGCGCTCCGAAGCTTCGTTTTAGCCCACAACGTGCGAACACCAAACCCACCATTCACACAAAATAACTGTGAAGACAATAAAAAAATCGAAAAGTACCAAGCAAACCCTCTTCCCCC
>VXAY01000611.1:440502-458988 GCA_013399855.1 Oxyruncus cristatus | reverse complement strand
CCCAGGTGTAGGGCCTTGCACTTCACTTTGTTGAACCCACAGTATCTATCTAAAACCAAAGTTCAGGTAGAGAAATTAAATGCTATTTCTTCCATAAATTATTTAGTAAAATTCACAAGATTTTGCAACAGCACGTTCAACCTTAAGTTGCATTTAGTAGTACTACACTCTGCACAAGATATTGTATTCCCTCATCTATATAAGGTTTTTCCAGTAGAGTAGCATTAGTTTCTGCTTCCATTCCCTCTCTTCCTTGGAGGAGATTTGTTTCTGCAGACTAGTGTTTTCCTTGGGTAAGGCCTTATTTATCTTTATTCTAAGTACATCCTGCTCTGGGTTTACACTGGAGAAGACAAGGTCAGGGAAGTATACATCTTGTTTAGACTGGAAAGTGCTGAAGTCTGAGGGCTCCCAGTGAGAAGTCTCCCAGCAGTAGGCATTATTCTTACTGCTCTCGCAAGATGACCTTCATTAGTTCCCACATTAGTTCATTACCTCATCTCCCACGAAAGCTTCACACTTGTGGCATGTTACACAGTGGCAAAATTATATTTAAAAGTGCAAAAGCCAGCTTATCTTCACTGGGCTGGGGCCGGACTTACACAAAGCACCAATGACATCTCCAGTCAACCATCTTCATAAGACTGCCAGTAGAGAGGGGCTATTATCTACAGATGCAGCAGCACAGCCCCGGGAGAGAAGCAGCACCAAAGGTCAGAGAGGCAAAGGCTGGGAGTGCAGTGGCATCACCTGCGCTTTGCAGAGGGGCAGAAACAACCAGCCCAAGCTCAGCAAGGAACCCTCAGGAGAGCTGGGAGCTGAGCCTGGGCACCCTGAACCACACCATGGAGTTTGCTGCGAGATTTACATACACGTGAATTTTTATACCAGGAATGTATTTTTCTCTTCTTTCTCTGTCAAGCTTGAGTGAGCGCATGGTTACAACACAAAATTGCCTTTGCTTTCCAGCAGTGGTGTCCTTGCCTGGTTTCCATCACTGCTCTCACACCCATTCTTCTTTGTCATCTCCAGCTCTGTTACAACCCCCCATCTTAGAGATTCTCCTTCTCCTGGCTAAGACAACATGGAAAACTCACACAACTGAGGGTGAAGTCAGTATGTCAGAGCACTGTCTTCTCTCCCTACAGCTCCCTATTTTTCTACAACACACATTTACCTTTGAACTTTTGTTTTAATCTCTCTTTTATCAATCTCCAGATAAAGCCCCGTTGATTTTCTATCCAGTCCAGTCTCTCATTTGCATTCCTGGTGTATGCTTTTCTGTACTTAGATTCAACTTCCTTCCCCATCTTATCACCCCTCTTATCTGCTACCTTCAGCTTAGCATTTTTATCTCAGCTTTTTCCTCCCGCTCTCCTTTTTCTGTCCATTTTAAAGTGAACTGTCCATGCACCACTAAACCCACTCCAACGTGGCAGTGCCGTCATTCCAAGCCCGGAGCCCCGCATGGCTCCCATGCCTGCGCTGGCTGCTGGAGCAGAGCTGTGCATCCCCTGCATGCCCTGCTGGATAAATGGCCAAGCATTAGGCATGTTCTGGGAGCTGGAAGCCCGTGGCAGTGCTAGTGTGCCACCACTAGTGCATCTCGTCGCAGTCGTCACATCAGTCCTGGGGGAAATCTCAGCGAGATGATCTACGGCGCTCGGCCTCCTGTTCTAATCCTGGCTTGCTTTGCTCCTGCTGGAGAGAAGGACACTCGCCCTGGCAGCTGGAAACGAGCGGCCCTTTATCACGGCGTTGCTGTATCATCGCCTGTGTCCCCGTGTTGGCTCCCACCGTGTGCTCCTCGCTGAGAGGATGGAGCAGGACGGAGAGCAGGGGGCTGAGCGGAGGATGATTAACGCGAATGGCCGGGACTGCCGAGATGAGCCTGATAATGGCCGCGTGTTGCTTTTTTTGCTCACAGAGTAGAGCAATAGCTACACGAGAAAGGGAAAGGTCAGATACTGAGGGAAATGGAAGATACTTAAAGCTAAATGTCAGAACATCAATTTGGCGAGCTAAAGAAATATTTCCCTCTTTTCACCCTCTGGGCCCCCAGAAAGGTGTGGGAGGGCTGGGGGTGCCACCGTGGCCCCCGCTCTGCTCCCTGGCCACGACAGGGAGGGTTTGTCTGAGCAGTCCTTTGGGATCACTCAGCACGAGCACTGAGCCCCGTCTGAACACGATTGATGCTGTCATGGACCACTTGCTTATTGAGACTTAGGGGTGAAAACCTGCCTGTAATGATTCACTGTCACGGTCACCCTCGTTGCCTTTTGTTTGGCTGTAACCATTTTTGTCTGAAGCACTGGGCCCTTCAGAGTTAAAAGCTCAGCTGCAGCTTCCCACCTCGGGCTATTGGGACTTGTATTCCCAGCGCAGCAGTCACGGGTCAGGCTCTGTAGTACACACATCCCAGGAGGCTGTGAGTGCGGAGAGCCTGAAAAATCCTGGACACTGCTTTGAACTTCAATTATTAATACCCACCTCCAGGCTTCCTCGAGAAGACAGGCTGAAAAACACAGTCTGTGCTTCACTCCAAGGATACTCCACCTTTACGTTTGTGTCAAAACAGGGGACTTTCACAAATGCCAGGAGCTTGAATTACGTACAGAGAACCTGATGCTCCACTGCATCGCAGTGAACAACAGCACATTTCTATGGATTTATTAATCAGGTTTGTATGCATTTATTTTTATGTAGTGGTTTAAGCAAATAAAATGGAGTAACCAGAGGATTTTTACTGAGTTAATTAAAGAGGAGAGCAGTTCCAGGCAAGCATGACATTAAAGACTTGCCAAATACCTCTTTTCTGAAAATACTACCAGCCGCTTTTAAGTCTGCTCCAATTCTTAGGCTTTAATGGAAAGTCCTTTCCAGACCAACTGGTTCGAGTTCCAAAACAAGTCGTCTGTCGGCAAGTTTGTAAAGTGGAATGGGCAGGAGAAAAAAGGGGGGTTATGGGTAAAATAGTGAAAAGAATGCATCTGAGATAATAGTTGAAAAGTTCTGTGAGTGTCTCCCAAAGCATTGTCACTAACGTTGTTCTCTCTGAGGCTCCTGGTGCAGGGGTTGTGTGGTGAACCAGTCTTAGCTACTTCAGAACTAAGTCTGAATTTGGCCCTAGATGTCTAAAATCTGTTTGATTTAACATTCCTGTGCTCTTTTCCCATGTTTTAAATCTCTCTCCTGCTGCGCTAGCTTTGACAGGAAGCCCAAAGCAGTCATCAGTTCCTATAACCCAGAAACTTGCCACAAACAGCTCTTTATTAAAATCAGCGAGAGATCTGACCTATTAATTTCTGAAGTAGCCTCCTGTATGCAGAGAGGCTCTGCAGTAGTGCCTGGCTCTGGGATGTGAGAAATGACACTTTGTATTGCTCACCGGGTGCTAAAAACGTATAGATGTGAAATAGATTGGGAGGCTTGCCAGTACAAAGTTAATGGAAGTTCTCATAATTTCCCCAAGTGACATTAGTGACCTGGGCTTGAAGTGAAGCCAGGTCTGGTTTCATATCATCTAACATTTCACTAAATGTTAACCTATTGAGATAGAATTTTTATTGGGTATGCCAGCATTTCATAATTTACCACAGCCTCTAGATATACATTTTCCTTTTACAGTCCAGGAGATGTTTATTATGGTCTTTTGAGATGCATTAAAAGGGTGTTAGTACAAATAAAGCTCCCTTCCTTAATCTCCAGGCAAGCTGCAAAAGCAATTTAATATCAGCACACTGGATACCTGGTGTGCTGCTTGAACACGTAAGGACCCAACAAGTACGCTCCAATGCTCTCGAGGGCAGATGTTTGATGACTTAGAGCTGCTGCAGCGGGAGAAGGTAACACAAGGATGCCGAGGGGAGAAAGCCCTTTGCAAAGGCAGCCCACCAACAGAGTGTTATTTTTCAAAATGTACCCACTCAACCCAGTGGTACCCACAGCGGGGAAACAGAAGGTAAATTAGTGACCTTTCAGGCCCAGATGTTAAGAGAGTAGAATAGCTGAGAAATCCAAGGGCTAAGGTCAAGATAAAGAGTGCTGCATAAATGCAACAGCTGTAAGGCTCTGAAAAGGCATCAGAGACAGTGAGCACCAGGAATATATAAATCACTCGGAGCAATCTGCTGCAGCACAGCATGCTGGGCTGCACAGTCTCTTTAAACTATTGCCAACACTTCCCAAAAGTGCATGGTTAAAATTAGGCTTCCCAAGCCCGTATTTAGAAATTGAAAGGCACCAGAAGTACCGAGCACCCATCAAAACATATGGGCTCACAAACCCTCTGGAAATGAGGCCACACTTTGAGGCAGATTTCTGTGCTGAGTTGCCCTTGAACTGAGAAGGGTCTTGGTCTGAGAGCAACCCCATCTCCACCCCTTTTCAGATCCAGCCTAAAGAAACGGTTAAAACTCAGCTTCTCGATTATGAAAAGCTTTGACCTATATAGAAAACCCAGAAGCCTGAGCAGTAAAACTAATGAAATATGCTTTCCAACAGTTCTTTTCCACCTGGATTTCCCAATATCCATAAGGAGTGACTTATAACAGGGTCTGTCTCCTTTATACTCCCCTAATTTTTATAGAACTTGCATAACTTTAGTGTCTTCATCAAGGGTGCTTAGAGTTAGCCCATGCTTCCAGACATCTACTTGCTTATTTGGAAGTCTGCTCAAGGATTTGGGGATCCTGTCGCTTATAGTAAAGGTTATATAAACCATATAGTCACACAAACTGAAGGGCTTTGTGT
Organism: Oxyruncus cristatus; assembly: GCA_013399855.1. Lineage (NCBI taxonomy): Eukaryota > Metazoa > Chordata > Aves > Passeriformes > Cotingidae > Oxyruncus > Oxyruncus cristatus. The sequence continues at coordinate 454,236 of VXAY01000611.1, read as the reverse complement.
TGTTTATGTGTCTGCAGCTTCTCTAATTTATTGCAGAATTTTTACAAAGTAGGACCCTTTCCAAGGCTGCACATGTGCTTACAGGGACTGTTTGAATCTTGTTCTGTCAGTGTTTTTGTTGTTTGGGCAGTCTTTCAACCTACAGGAAGCTGATTTGTGCTAAAATATGTACTGTGTTCTCCAAACTGATTTACTGAGAAATATACCTAAAACATTCTAAAAGCTGAGGTGGAAAAAAAGGATAAATCACCTTTAGTTGGTATATATGGCCAAAAAAATATCCAAACAAAAAACAGTCACAACATTGAGCATTTTTTGCCCTACTTTACAAGTTTCCTTGTTTACTCACAAGCCAGAATCAATTCACAAAGGAGGTAAGTCTTCATCTCAGATAGGACATAAACAAACAGTATTCCACTAGATTAAGACAGAGATATCTGTAAACAACACTGAAGATTCCCCTTGGTAGATGCAATATCTGTGACCCCAGCACCTACCTGTGCTCTCTGCAGGCAGAGGCTGCAGAAGGGTGCTGGGTTTAGAGGAGCCGCAGAAACAACAGTGATTAATTAGAGCCCCAGAGAGCCTTTATTACAGAAGACACCAGGCTCCACGTTCAAAGCTGAGCAGCAGAAAAACCTCTTGAACGTTGGGCTTTTTCCTCCACCAGATCCCAGTTTAGTCAGGTAATTAGAGATCCGATTTGTTTATTGTTCGTTTGTTTTTTAAATGCTCTGACTGTGAAAACACTCATGTGTTTGTTTTTATTGCTATGGTTTCAATTGTTGCCCAAAACTGTTGCGCAAAGTTCAATTGCTATGTTTTTCTTTCTTATGGAATCGAGTCCTACCAATATGGTCCATTTAAAATTAAAATTAGGCAGCGATTAACTACTATTTCCCAAATCAAGAGGAAACAAAAAAGCCCTATTAAGGCAACACGAAGCTGAATGCCTTCTGACAAATTTACATGTTCTCCAGTCCTTGTCCCATTCGGGTGTTACTGGTAGGAAGAAGAAACTCACAGAAATCCTCTTGTTTCTCAAAGCATAACAAAATGTACTACAGCTCATACATATGTACATAAAAATACAAAGAGACATAAACAAATCACTTATAGAATCCTTGATTATCAATGTGTGTGTTTGTTTGCTAACATTACTGGCTTCAAGACAAACTCACCCTGAAAACACACAGGAAGGATCTTTGCTGCTCTGACAGATGCTCAGAGCAGCTGCAGGGCCCTCTGCAGAGCCCCTTTTGCTGGGCTTGCTCGTGCTCACAGGTGAGGCTGTTCAACCCCACGCTGCAGAAGGGTGACAGGGGCCCTGGCTCTTCTAAAGAGCCTGGAGCAGGGCGAGGAATCCAGAAAGGGCCGTGTTGAAGCAGTTTCACCGGGGTTTGGGCTGTGCTCTGATTTCTGAGTTGCCCAGACAGCTGAACCCCAAGGAGGTGAAGCATTCTGCTTGCGCAGGCCAGGGCGGGCACTGCCCGAGTGTTTGTCGTGTTTCTCTCTGCAGCAGCTGTCAGAGTGCAGGGAGGAAGCGGCTGCAGCCACCAGCTAATGAAGCTCATCTGGTACATTAGAGGAGGTGTAATGCAGGAGATTGCATGTTCAAGCCCTGCTATTAACTCATGAAAAAGTTGGCTGTGTGCTCTTCCTGAAGACAGAGTGGAGGATTGCAGCATCATTACTGGAAATAAAGATGATAAATGACAGTTGCTTTTCTAACCATGTGCATAATTTCCCTCCAGTGTGACTCAAGTTGCTCCTGAGTTCCACTTGGGGCAGCTACCACTCCAGGATTTTTGTTCTCACGCATTTTTTTCAAGCCACTTGAAAGCATTTGCTCTCAGATGAGAGCACACGTTTCTCTGCATGCTCAGTGATTTGCAATTCTGCATGTCCCTGGTTGGGGTGAGGAGCCTTGTGGAGGTGTGTAACCCTCTATGTGGACCTGTTTTATCCTCCCCTGTGTATACACCAGGCTGTAGAGCCCTTAACTGTGCCTCAGGGATTGTGAAGGAGCTCTGTCTGCTTTAGGGGAAAGCACCAAACAGGAGTGCTCAGCACCTCACTCCGTGCCCTGCCACACATTCCCTAATGGACCAACAGCAGAATGCACAGAGGGATGCAGGGTTTGCCTCTGAGCCCAGCCCCTGCACAGAGAGCTGGTTCCCAGAGGTTCAGCTCATGTTAAGGCAGATCCTTAGGAGGCTCAGCACTCAGTAATATCCATGTCGATGGGAGAGCAGGGTTGTCTGGAGAGCTCAGCATCCATGCACTGAAGCCTCCTGAAACGACAGAGTTCCTCCTAGTGCTTGAATCGAAGCCAAACTCATTCTGCTGTCTGTCCCTCAGGGTAGGGACACACTGGCCTTTATCTCTCCAAATGAAATTCTCAACTCGCTAAACTCAAGAGGACTTTTGCCTTTAGCTTTGACTTTTTGAGGATTTCTCTCACTCTGCCTCAATGCCCACCAGTGACACTGGGAATGTCCTACATCTCCTTCTGTCACACTGGGTTCTGAGCTCTCATGGGTGTGTGCAGCCACAGCACTCCTGCCTGCAGGTCTTCTGTGTGCTAAAAGAATGAAAAAGGCTTTAAAATATTTATTACAAATTTAGAGTCTTTTCATGGGAGTGCTCAACCAACTTATAGGATTCATATGGCAAATTGAGTTTGTCTGTAAATTAATCCACAAAAATGCTGATACCTTTGGGCACTTACTGATACCACAAAAAAGTTACAGATAACGTCTTTGACAATGTTCTGCAGTATCAATGCTGTTGTCTTTCTTATTGTCTCCCTTATCATTTCTTCTTATTGGTCTTTTACGTGGAACTAGCATTTTTGTTCTAATTAGACAATTGCAAATTATGATGCACTAATTTGTTAACCTATGTTCACAAATCTTTTAATTACAGCAGTCGTCTTTGATGTGCTGTTATTATTCAGCTATGGCAGTAAACAATTAAACAGCCAACTGGAAGGAACTCATTATTTTCTGAGAGACATTGTCATTATTTTTAAAACTATTTTTTTCCTAGAATACAGACAGTGAATAACCAAAGAAACACATAGAGAGTCATTTCAGAAACCAAACACCTCATTTTACCACACTGACAGTTATTTTTGAAAACACAAAGATTTTTAAAGCATAAATAAGTTGAGGACTTATACACTTGTAATCCCCAAGCTTCAAAGGTGCCCAAGAGACAGGAAAGCCTTGTCTGGAGGCAGCACAAGCCACAGCAACAGCTACTGGGTATGTGGCTCTTCACGTACTTCCAGGTTTCTGTGTTTTAAATGGGACACAGCCATATGGCAAAGGCTTTTGCTTATTTTTAAAGATAAAGATTCCACACGCTTAACTCTCGTAGGTACCCTTAAAGAAAGGGTTTAGCTCTTCTTTACTTCTAATTTCTGGCTCAAGCAAAACATAACCAGGTGATGCAGTTTTTTCTCTTTCAGTTACTGTCATTGAGCTGCCTTTAATCTTTATAGATTAAAGGATTATATTAATATTGTCAAGCATTTTTTCCCCTTCTGGAGCAGGGAGGTGTGGCTTCAGGAACCCCTGCTTGTGGTGATCCTTCACTTGTCTGGATGAAGTGTTTGCTCCAAAAGTCCTGTGCTTTTGAGGATGCTACACGTATCCCACCACAGCAACATTCATTTGTGAACATCACAGAATCACAGAATGGTTTGGAAAGCACCTTAAAACTCATCTCGTCCCACGCCTTTGCCATGGGCAGGGACACATTCCACAAGACCAGGTTGCTCCAAGCCCTGTCTAACCTGGCCTTGGACACTTCCAGGGATCGGGGCTCAGCTTGGAAGTAACCTCCCTTCTGCTTCCCGTGCAAGAGAGCAAACTCATGTCTTGCTGTGTGTCTCTGCTGTGACTAAAGGAACAGTGCTGTTTGGCGGAGTCCCAAGTGCTGTTTGGGGGAGCCCTGGTTACAGAACGCCGGTACCTCTGTGACCTTCCTTTCCATCACTACTCTGAGTAGCTTTCCTCTGCAAGAGATGGAGACTTCGTGCTGGTGCTGGTGTTGGCTGTGAGGCCGTCACCCGGCCCACTGCTCACGAAGCCATGTGGCTGCTTTCACTGCAGTGGTGAGCCCACAGACCCTCACACACCCACGCTCCAGCCTCTCAGCAGCCCTTCGTCTTCCCCTTCCCTCCCCAGGAAGGGAGGCACTGCATATGGACTTGGATTTTAGCTGGAACTATCAGACTGTGGAGGCTTGTGTCTTATCAGCAAAAGCAGCACGAAGACACCATAGTTGCAATGTACAGATCGCCAGGAACAGACTGTCTTTCTTGAAGATCAGGTTGTCCATGTGAGTATTTGCCACCTGCAAAGGACAGATCTGACTTTCTGGATGCTCCACTTTCCCAGACCTGGGAAAGCCTTTCTCCTGATTTTGTGTCCCTCAGAAGATCAGCAACAGCTGCTGAGACCTCTTATGAAAGTAGGAAGGGGGATAGGGGAGCATAACCAGGCCATCTGTTGTAAAACCACAACTCATTATTGATTTCAATAGACTATTTTTGGCCCAAACAGTTTCCCAGCACACAAGCACTCACATCCCCTTTCTGCTGGCAGTAGAAAGCCATGGCTGTTATTGAGAACAAGAAAGCGAATGGCAGAAAACAGTGTTGGGTCTCTAAAGCAATATCAGCCCCCTTTCCTTGTTCCTGGCAGATGTTTCCCTAACCTCTTCTTAAAGCTCTGTAATGATGGAGGTGTGAAGCTCTCTCCAGCAATCTCGTCAGTGCTGAACCCTCCTGCCCTCAAGTGCTTTTTCTAATGAGTAATCTGTGCCACCTCTGCGTCAATTTAGGGCCATTATTTGTTGCCCTACCCGCTTTTCTGGAAGGGAGGAGCAGAGCAGAGGAAGGGGAGACATCGGCTCTGTTTCCTGGGAAGCAAGGCTGTGCCGGCCTTTCTGCAGTTTTCAGCCTGTCTCATTTCTCGTACTCTGGTTTCCACTTCATGAAGCCCAGCAGTGAACGTGCCGTGCAGACACAATCGGTGAGAACTTCAAGGGTTCATTTTGTCACAGTTTTAAAATGTCACATTAGGCTGCGCAGTCACATTAGTCCCGTTAGCTTTAATATACTCGATGCCTAATCTGCCAGGGCTTCTTTATTGACAGCCTGCATCTGTATTTGAGCTTGAATAAACTTGTGCATAAAATGTTATCAGCAATGACAGCTGAAAAGAGGTCTATTGCTCTTTAAATTTTTGATGGGAGGCAAGCATTCTGTCATTTGTGATAGCATTATATGTAATCCAACATAACAACTTGATAGTCTGATATAACAACATTCCAGCTTCCCTCCTACCCTTGTAAAGAGATGCTGCATACAAGCTGCTCCTACATGCAATAATATCAGCTCTGACAGCTGGTAAGAGAGTCAAGCTCCTATCTTTAAATTTCTGGGAAACAACCCTCATCTTTAGTAATTTCTTTTTCTTGAGGTTGGCCCACATCTTTGCCCAAAATTCCTGGGGAAATTGTGCTGGTTTGGAAACTCATTACAGGATGGAGGTGGCTCATGAGATGTCTGATTTTTCACAGTGCTGTCTGCAACTCTGGTACATTGGGATGGTGTTCTGTCCGAAATCACAGGACAGGGGCTCCTCAACCTCTTTGCTCCCTGCACGTATTTCATCTTCATCCTCCAGGTTCTTCATCCCTGTTGGCTTCCACTGTTGCCCCATCCCTGGAAGTGTCCAAGGCCAGATTGAACGGGGCTTGGAGCAACCTGGGATAGTGGAAGGTGTCCCTGCCCACAGAAGGGGGGTTGGAACTAGATGAACTTTAAGTCCCTTCTGATCCAAACCTATGGTTCTATGACTTCCTGACAACCTCTCAGTTCCTGCCAGGCACGTACTTGGTGCTGTCACCCAGAGCCCCCTTCTTCTCCTTCTTTTGTTCCCAAGAAACTGGGATAATCACACCTCTGGTCTGCCCCCTCAGTACAGCCCCAGAAGAGATGTGCTGTGCTACCCCATGAGGACAGTGCATCCTGCTCCTCCTCGGCCCTTCATGCTGGGTGCTTCCTGCATTCAGATTCATGTAAAGGAAGTGTAATAATACATTGATCAAACATTTTGACCACTATTGGTTTATTAATTGAACTGTGACTTTTTAGATTTCAGTGACTCAACTGCTTGAGGTCAGGCAATTCAGAAATTAACTGCAAGTTAGTTCTCACAAGAAGAAGATCAATACACAGGATAAAAGATATCCATCAGATTATGAACAGTTCATGTCCTAAAGAAATATCTACTTTGCTTTTCCTTCAAGTGGACTGGATTTTCACTGCTTTATACCTCCTCCATGCTGGTATGATTGACTTAAGTCAATGAAAATCCAGTGGAGCAATTCAGTTTAATTTAGCTAAGCTGCACCAGCATGAAACTGGCATGGCAGCCAGGAGCAGTGACAACCAACACAGAGTCACGGCAACATCCAGAACCAGTTTATCTTTCCCACATACTCCTCTGCGTGCTATGGCAACATCAGTAAGCAACCAAGTGACACTGAGAGTCACCCAAAGGTGTGTTCAAATGAAGGAGCACATTTTAATATTACACCATATGTTGCTAAACGAGCTGTCAGGCAAAACTTATAGGCAGGTGGATACCAGACCCGTAAATAACTGAGGTGTAGGTATTTTAAGGCACAGGTTTGTGGAGGAGGTTGTACTTCACCTGATTTCTGGCTGGCAGGGAACATTGTGATAACCTCACCTGACCCTCAACAGAACAGGAATCACAGAATTTCACATAGGGTGTTTTACCCTTCTGTTCTCATTTTTATTCCTGTCTGTACATGTTATAGCATTGCTTTCTTTCGTGGTAAATCTTTCAGCATAGAATCACAGAATCCTGGAATGGTTTGGGTGGGAAGGGACCTTCAAGATCCTCCAGTCCCAACCTCTGCCATGGGCAGGGACACCTTCCACTAGCCCAGGTTGCTCCAAGGCCCATCCAACCTGGCCTTGGACATTTCCAGGGATGGGGCAGCCTCAGCTTCTCTGGGTGACCTGTGCCAGGGCCTCCCCACCCTCACAGCCAGGAAATTCTTCCTAATATCTAATCTAATTTGATCATCTTACAGTTGAAAACCATTTCCCCTTTTCCTGTCACATAGGCCCTGCTAAAAAGTTTGTTCCCACCTCTCTTATAGGTCCCCCTGAAGTACTGGAAGGTGCTCTAAGGTCTCCCTGGAGCCTTCTCTTCTCCAGGCTGAACAACCCCAATTCTCTCAGCCTTTACTCATAGCAGAGGTGCTCCAGCCCTCTAAGCATCTTCATGGCCTCCTCTGGACTCACTCCAAGTCTTTGTCATTCCTTCACTGTAATGACAAAATAACCTTTTCCTGTCCAGAAGCATCATTACAGATGTTTTTTCTAGCACTGGCCCTGCATGGACAATTATTTAGGTTGGAAAATACCTGTAAGATCACCAAGTCCAACAGTAAATCAAACAATGCCACCTCCACCACTAAACCATGTCCCAAAGTGCCACATTTAGAGAAACATGAGGTTCGGGGTGAGACTCTGCTGCAGAGGTGGGTCAGGGCACTGGAGCACACCCAGCTGGGGAAAGGCTGCCTTTGCAAAGCAAAGTTTACACAAGAACACCTGGATCCTCCCCAAAGCAGAGAAGTTCTGTCTCTGTTTTCAGAGGGAGGAACTGAGGCACTTCTCCAGTGTCAGCTACAAGTCTTCCTCCTGGTGTCCATAGGGCTGAACTGGCACAAGGCAGGGGGGAGCCCTGGAGTCAGTCCTGTCCTTGGGCAGCTTGGGCTAAGACCTGCTCGCTTGGTGTGCCAAGACTGAGGCATAATTGGATGGGGCATGGGATGGAGAAGGTATTATTCCCTGCAGAGCTTCAGGAAAAATGGCCTTAAGGCAATGGTGGTGTGCATTTGCACACAGACTGAAAACCTGTAGGGTGAAGAAATATTCCAAGAGTGGGTTCTGCCAAACCTCCCAGACATTGGTCCTGCTGCCTTTGAAAATTAAATGTGGTTTTACCCTGATCAGTCCTCCAGTAGGAAGTGTTGGGAAGATCAGAGCTTCTTGAATTAATTGGATATTTTATTATTAAACAAAAAAAGAGTCCAGATAGTGAGCAGAAAAAAAAAAAAATTTTGTGATGCATTCTTTTTCAGATCTTCCTGAGCCTGTTGCTAAGATAGGTAACTGTCAACATCTTTATATTGCTTTAATTCATAGTTTCTTGACAAGCTTCTTAGGCTCAGATTATGGGAAGACAAAGGTGTAGGTTACACAAAATAAACCCATAAGCATCAGCAGTTAATAGGGGTAAATTAATGTTAATTGGAACCACACATGTACAATTAGTTCCAGGTTCCAGGTTAAAAGTAATAAAATACTTCTCTTCTAAAAGAAAAATGTCAGTTTTTAAAGTAATCCCAGTGTGTTGTAACCAAATCCCGGATTTCTCTGTCTCACTCACAAAGCCAAAGGCCAGAAGCTGTATCTGTCCATGCTTCGCCAGGGACAGATCAGGTTGAGCTCAGCCCACCAAAGCAAGGCTTTGGGAGTTTGACTCTTTGGAGCCCTTCTGAAAGGCTGTGATTGTGGAGGAAAGGTCTGCTGGGCTGTGTGGTTAGTGATGTTGTCCATGTCTCCCTCGGCAGGAAGTTTTGGGAAGCTTCAGATGGGGCAATGATCTCCTTCCCCTCTGGATCATCTTCCAGTTGCACACAGAGAAATCTCGTGTGGTGGCAAGTGCCCGTGGCTCCTGCCGGCTTCCTGCAGCCTTTCTCCAAGGGCGTTTGCCAAGCAGGTGTTTGGTATTGGAACTGTTTGGGCTGAGGATGCAGATAGTGTTTTTGTGAATCCTTGTGAGCTAAATTGCTTAACTGGAGCCCGGGGAGGGCCACTGCATTAAAACTATCTATTTTAAATGTCAGGAATGAGACCTTTGCTGGAAGATCAATAGACACACAGGAAGAGTATTTTCAGTTCTGCATCCTTCATTTATCATCTTCACTTCTTGCCTTGCTTGTGGGGCTGCCCCCGGCCAAGCAAAAGAGACAAGGTCTGACATCTGCCGTGTCTCCCCTCCGAGGTGCAATCCATTGGTCTTTCCCTCCAGCCTGGGTCAGACAGTGTGTGAGGAGGGGATGGGTTTGTGCTGGAATGAGCTTTCTGGGATGGAGGAGTGCTCTGGCAGACGTGGGAGTGCTGGGCAGGGGTGCAAGCCTGCACTTGCTGGGGGAAGTGCACTGAGATACCCACTAAGGGCAGACTTTTTGCCATAATTTGTCATTGCTGTTCTTATTAAAATGTAAAATAGGAAAGCAGAGTCGAGGAAGGAAGTCAGGAGAGCTGGAGACATGCAGCGACTCCAGCCTGGAAGCTCCCTGCCTGCTAATGAGGCATGAAACACCATGTGGTTTTTGTAACGCAGGGCTCAGTAATGGATTAAGTTGGACAGCTTGTCCTCCTGCAGAAAGCAAAGTGGCAACTGCGTATTAAAGAAGGTGCATGAGTGGATTTAAAAAAAGGAATCAAACCAGTGTTAGGGGCAAAAAAAAATGGGTTAGGAAAACGCCTAATGGAGTGTAGCCTTACTCAGGCTTAAAAGGCTACTGCTTACTGCTGTCCTTGTGCTGTCAGAGCAAATCCACAGCTCCAGTTACGAGGAAACTTCATTTTACAGGCAGGATGGTCCCTCCTCGCCTAAAGGCGAGGTCTGCCCTACCACTGAGCGGCTTGGAGTTCTGTGTGAGCTGAGAAGATGACACTTACTTACAGTGTAACTACCTCTAACAGCAGCCAAGAGAGCTCAGAGGCCAGAGGTATGTATTTAACTGTACGCAGCTTTTAATAGTTCTTAAAATGCCTTTTTGATGAGAGTTGAAAGTCAGAGGGTCAAGTGAATCCTGTGATTTCCTTTCTCTTGGTGTGCACCAAAGGCAGGCTCCGAGGGGACAGCCATTCCACCTTAGCTGCCTTGGCACTCATGGGTTAACTTGGATGCTGGTGTTTTAGGTCTCATTTATGCTGTATTTTTTCAGTAAACAACATCAACTCTGAAGATCTTAATTAGAGTCTTTGGAAAAACCCAATATGCTATAATTCTTCCACTGAGGTCTACATGGAAAACAAGGAACATATTTCAAATGCAATGGCAACAAATAAACAAGTGTGCATAGCCCCAGTCTCTAGACCCAGTACACACACACACACTTCCCTAATATGCTTGCTTAGACTTTACAATCTGTTTATTAATTCGTGAGTAGACTTGATATGCCCTCTGGAAAAAATACTAAAATAATATCTCTCAATCGGCTTCGCTGTTAGCATGCCTCTAATTAACTAATGTACACCTCCACTTGCTATTAAACAGTTCCATGATTTTTAACACCAGTGTTGTTTGGTGCCAGCGATAAAAATTTTTAACAGCTCTCCTGTTACCACTCTTCTCCTAAGTACATGAAAGTGGCTTTACATATTTGACCTTTTCCCCACTCCCACATTTTTAACCCTTCTTTCCCACTGCAGCAAGGAGCTGATGCATCGAATGTCTTGTGGCAATGAAGATGTAATATCCCCTCCTTGCTTTCCACCGGCATGGCTCTGAGGACAGAGACCTGTGGACCTCCCTTGAGACTGCAAGGGACTGTTTGAGGAGCAAAGTTCTGCTTTTGTGAGTAAAACCCACCCACAGCAGTAAAGGCGACCCACAGCAAAGGCCATGAGAGGTGCTATGGCAGCACCTTTGATGGGTCAGCTTGCTTTGGGAGGCAGGAGCTGTCAGCCTGGCACTAAAACATCACTTTAATTCCAAATACAACAGAAACCTTTTAGCCACCTCACATGCTAACACCCAGTAATCACCAGCAAGGCAAGAGCAAATCCTTGGGATTATTTTCCTGTTTCAAGGTAAGCAGGATAAAGTACTCAGCTGGAGTTCGGCCACGAGGCTGACAAATCAGGGCATGAGGCACACCCTGCAGTTAAGGAGAGCATCAAGGCTCAGATGGGATCATCCAAGGGCCCCTAATGCAAAGTGACCCTCCAGCCCAGCATGAAATCCATGGCCAACCAAAAAGAACGATTTGGAGGGAAAGCTGCAACATCTTGAACCGCTCCTCGTGGACACCAGGCTTGTAGCTGGAGGTCAGTCAACCAAGGAGGGCCAAGGGAGTAATAGCTCATCGTGGCTGATGGAACTGGCTGAGGCTGCAGTCTAAAGAGACATGGCTTTGGGCCACAATCATTATGTGTATTTTCCTCTTACAATTCACAGATAATGAAAATTCAGATTTTTGCCCATAAGTTGAAGAAGGAGAACCAGACCTATGCCCTGTCCAAAGAGAAAGCACAGGCAGACAAGCGATTTCTTCTGACAGCTCCGACCCCATGGACACACTGAATGTTGTTGGCAATTCTAGTCTGGATCATTCACAAAACATACAAATGTCTGAACTCCAAATCCACTGCCGTGCGATCCAAAGGAACAGGTCAGAGCAATGACTGCCCCATGGCAGCTGCTAAACACCCTACTTGGGATCCTACCCCAGAGCTGCCAAGTGGGAGATGCTGCCAGCAGAGCAGAAGCAGGAGCAGCAAGGGGAAGGTGCAGCATGAGCCCTTTTCCTGATAGCCCGAGGCGTTACCATTTCTTGGTCAGTCACTGCACACCTTCTGCAGCAGCTGATGGATCAGCGAACAGATCTGACCTGTCTGTGAAATCCTTTGTAACGTCCTGAGAGCATCACAGGTTAACAATGCAAGTGTGCAAAAACTCTCCTTGTGTTTTCAGCAGTGAAGTCTGGCAGGAGCTGAAAGCACTTGAAATTCGGTCCTCAAAGCCTTTTGCCAGCAAACCAGCCTCCATCTACCCAAGGAGCAGTCCCGGTCTCTCTAGGCAAAAGGTGCAAATGGCTCATGGCAGCTCTGTGCAAAACCAGTCATCCTGGGAGTTATCAAGCGATGCCACATAGCACGTGCATCCCTCAGCCCTATGGAGTGTTTTTGTGGCCTTATAACAATTTTTCCTGCATAGCTTTCACTTCCTAAGATAAGGGGAGGTTAGTGTCACAGTATCTGTCATGACACTGGATGCATTTGCTGCCTGCTGGCCTTCACTGGGGTGGAAAAGCCTGTCCTGGTACAGCCCTGCCTGTGCTGCTTCCCAGAGCTTCTCCCTCAGCAAATGATCCTCTGAATTGCACACAGGTTTGTCTCAGCAAAAGAGCTCATGTCTTCAAGGGAGAGCTGACACATGGGAACTAACATGCACAGAATCAAGGGGACCTGCACTGATGAGCCAACGAGGGCACAGAAGTACTCAGCAGCACAGAGCCACCCAGATCTGTCCCTCACGATTCCTCAGAGGTCACCGGGACAGCGAGGGGCTGTCACACCTGCCAGGGATGGCACTCATAAATAACAGCCACCTGTGACAGCTGGGAGGTGTAGCTGTTTGTAGGCAATTGCATGTGAAACAGGCAGACAGGTGCCATCAATCCAGCCCAACCCGCAGCCAAGTCACGCTGCTCAGTACCTCGAATTCAAAGCACAAGTGTCAGCTACAGCCTGGAACTAACTGTCATCCTTAAAAGCCAGTTCCTAAGGCAGGCTTTGGTTGAAGGAACTGCTGTATACCTGCACTGCTGCTGTCCCTAGACCAGAAGTGTGCCTAATGGGGGAGAAGGGTAATCTCATTTGATATGAAATTTTATTAGTGACAGCTCATTCCTGTGGCTGCTCAAAGGGCTGGGCAGGTTGGATGGTGCTTTCATGGTACTTACTAACCTAAAAGTGAGTAAGTGAAGAAGCAAATGCCACTGGGATGTGGGCCATGAGGAGCGGGGAGAGAGCAGCAGCAGCAGCACGCGGAGGTGAAGTCAGGCACCATCAGCAGCCTGAAAAATGAATGGAAAGGCCTGGGGAGAGACAAGGGCAGCTATCACCAAGAGCAAGGATGAAGGAGAGCACAAAGAGAGGAAAAGGAAGAGTGGTCAGCAGCAGGGTCTACTTGGTTATTCCAGTGTGAAGAAGAGATTTCAGGTAGGGGCTCCATGCCCACAGCTCAGTAAAGGTCCTCCTGCAGCAGAGCAGGAGTGAGGTCAGCTCCCCACCAGCACCCACTGCCTCCACTCAGCCCCAAGCAAATGGCAGGCTTCAAGCAGGACAGTCACACCACACATCTCTCTATTCTTTATATATTCTTTTATTTTGCATGTCTTTACAAGAGACTGTCACTGAATGTGGAAGTCAGCTCTTTGTATTCAGCTCTATAGGGCTATCAGCTCTAAGAGAAATGTAGGGAACAGAATAAAGGTCTCTATGTAACTTTTGTTGATTTCACTAAAGCTTTTGATACTGTGAGCAGAAAAGGTCTGTGGCAGATTTTGGAACGATTAGGATGTCCCCCCAGGTTCCTCAAAATGATCATTTTGCTTCTTGAGGATCAGCCAAGTCAGGTGGCCAAGTCAGATATGGCGATGCACTTTCTGAGCCCTTTCTAATAACCAATGGTGTGAAACAAGGTTGCATTCTTGCACCAACTTTATTCACGATCTTCTTCAGCTGATGCTCCAAAGGGCCACGGCAGACCTCGATGAAGAAAGCGGTATCTACATCCAATATCGTACTGATGGAAGCCTGTTCAACCTAAGGCGACTGAAGGCCCACACCAAGACTCTCAATCATCTTGTCCG
>VXAY01000611.1:362996-440020 GCA_013399855.1 Oxyruncus cristatus | reverse complement strand
CCACTGGCTGCCGCAAGAGAGGAGCCCCGAAGAGGAGATACAAGGACTGCCTGGAACAACATCTCAGCCTCGGCCATACTGATCATCGTCATTGGTCTACTCTGGCCCCCAACTGGGAGACATGGAGACGCACTATTTATAATATTGCTGCTTCTTTTGAGAACACACAGAGAATCATTTCTGAGGAGAAAAGACAACGCAGAAAGAACCGAGTCTTGCCAGTACCACCTAAGGAGACTTTCTGCTGTGCCTTTTGCAACTGGACTTTTCTATCTCACACTGGCCTTTTTGCCACACCCGTGTTTGTAGCGAGCGTGGGTAGAGTCCTTCTCAAATCTTTGTTTGCGAAGCCTAGCCATGATGATGATGGCGATGATGATGATGAGTTTGCATGTCTTTACAAGAGGCTGTCGCTGAACGTGGAAGTCAGCTCTTTGTATTCAACTCTGTAGGGCTATCAGCTCTGTAGATTTGAATATGTACACCTCAATAAAGGCCTTATGAACAGCCCTACAACAGGTCAGTTCCAATTTCCTGAAACAAGAGCTCATTATCTGCTGCTTCATCACGTAGCACCGGGGCTTGTGGCAGACAGGACAAGAATGAGCAGGAAGCACTGGCACCCCCATCACAGGACACCTTTGGACTCAGTAAAACTCCAACCCAGGAGTGTCAGTGCACTGGTGAAAGCTGGAGCAGATGTTCTGGACAGCCAGACACTGCTCCAGCCCTGCAAGGCTGCCAGCAAGGCTGCTGGTGGCCTAAGCCAGCTCCAAGAGGATCCCCCAATGACTTTGCAGCTGGGGACCAGCCATGAGAAAGATGCTCCCTGTGCAGAGGAGGAAGAACCCCTGCTCTTGGGTCCATGGACTGACCCTTCCTTTGTTCTTGCTGTCAGCACGTAATACCTACATTGTCATTTAACAAACAGATCAATAATTAGCTATTTCTGCTTAAAGGCAGTAATACAGTATGTTATTTGATTTTTCAGTAATACAGTATGTTATTTGTTTTTTATTACTTATAGTTAGTAATATAGTAAAGTAACATCAACTGGTGGTGTAAAGATTTTGGGAGCTGAGATTGCACAGACAGAAATGAATTTTGCACAATAAAGTATTTCAGGGAGTGGGAAATGATGCTACTTCTGCCTTCAAGTGTCTGTGGGAGCAGGAGGCCTTGAGAAGTGCCCTTGCCCCAGGCCAGAGCGCCGAGGTGGAGCTGAGCTGCAGTTAGTGATGGAGCAGCACATTTCAGGGTCTGCATTACCTGCCCCCTGGTTTTGGGTTTGTAGAGCACTCCCATGAACTGCTTTGTTGCAGGGAGGTGGGGAAGCAGTCGAATGGCCTGAATCACAGCCAGGCCTGGCATTCTCCAGGAGCAGAGGCAATTTCTCACTCTCTTTCCCATCTTATCCTTGTTGAGACACCTCTGCTGCATCACATGCAGCAAAATGTCTGAAAATGTCTCATTTTCTCCTGCTCAGAAAAGAGAGGTTTGCTTTGTGCACAGCGAGGTCCCACCTTCTCCTTCCGCGAGCGTCCATCTCCTCCTGCTCCCTTCAGGCTGACCCTGTGGTCAACAGACCCCTTCTGCAGCCTGACTTATTTTGCCACAAGCACAACAAATAGACCAGCAAACAAAAAGCAGGTAGATTTCTTTTGGTTAATGCCTTAAACTGGCCCAGAGAAGGGCTGAGGATCACCAGAGCTAGTGCAGGGGAGCATCATAAACCTGGTGTGCTTTTCACTGAGCAAGATGAACACACACTATATCTCCTATTTTTCCCCTCTGTTGAGTGAGCTAGGGGAGGAAAAGCCACTTTCCATTTCCATTTCCATGGTTATATCCTCTCAAAGGCACAGCTGTGAGGCAGTGGCTCACAGCTCATCTGCCTGCAGAGGGAACATCTTGGTGTCCACAGCCACCCTGTGCCACCACCACAAAAGCTGCCGAGCCCAGCTCTGCCCGCTCAGCCACTTCCAAAGCTCACAGAGGAGTTTTTGCCAGCGTGTCATTTTCTGCCTTTTACCTTCATCCACAGCTGTACAACCTGGATTTGTTTTTTCCTGTGTCCCCAGCAAGGTGACAAGTAAAACTCTGCAGGTGGTGCTGCCCATCTCGTCAGCCCCAGCCTGTGGTTCCTGTTTGTAAAGCATACTGAACATGTGCTCTGGAAGTGATAAGCATCAAAAAAATTATTTTTTTAAAGCATTGTTTATTGGCATGCCATTTCAGGTCAAAGAGATTTTTTTCTTCCTTCACGTTATCACAGATATCAGAAGAGGAACAGACCAATTAGGACTATTCCCTGGGCCTTTCCCTCAATGGTTTTGTGCAGGACAGTGTATTACGGGAAAGCAGCACTGTTTGTACTCTAAATCATTTGTACCTGAGTTGAAATATTACAGAATTAATTCCCTGTGCTTAGAACAGTCCCCACATGATCTATCTGGGATACAAGGCCATGTGGAGGGACCCCGAGTATCGGGCTCCTGGTCCTTGCTGATGTTTCTCCCTTGTCATCACACATCTTTGCTGCAGCATCACAGCAAAACACATTATTCCAATCACATTCCTCCACCAGCCTCCACTAAATACACCTGGGGGAATTCTTCCATGGCACTTATAGAGGGACACCACAATTTTACTGTAAATTAAAGCCAAAATATCTACAGAAAGTGAAATCCACCAAGGCAAAAAGAAGGGAGAGTGGTCAGGTACCTTCTTAGGAACAACTGGTTTTGCTCATCCCTAATGAATCAGCTGCATGTGATGTTTCACACAGGTGGCCACAAGGTGCCCTTTGGGGCCTTCATGATGCTGGGGTTTCAGCTGGGATGTGCTGGGCCATGATCAGGTCTCTGGACTAAAAGAAGATGAGCTGAATGTGCTGCATCCTTAAACAGGGCTTGGTCCATGCATGACTGAACAATTCCATGCAGAAGCCTCCTCTGCTCCACCAGAAAAACTGCATCAGCTGTGCTGTGCGTGGAACACACTGAGCCTGTCCTGGGCCAAACAGAGCAGAAAAGCAGCTCTGACCTGAACAGCACAAGAATTGCATGAGGAACATATCTGCAGGGCACAGCAGGGCTGGATTAGGGTATTTATGTTCTCCAAGGCTAATTTCACAAGCAGAGCCAGCCAGCCAGAAAGAGCCTTTAAAGCACCATGTAACCCCAAAAGGCCCAAAGCAATTAAAAGACGGGTGGAGGCTGCAGAGTTGTTGTTCAGATGGCGAAAGGAGACCACCATGCTGAAAAGGAGGTGCAGAGGAGTCAGGCCAGGCTGAAGGTGTCCCTCAGCCCAGCTCAGGATGGTGTTTCAGACCTCGCTGGGTCCCTGCGAAGACACGGCATCGAGCAGGGGGAAACAGTGGGCATCGCACCCCACATACACACTGCACCAGTGCCAGAGGCAGAGCCCATTGGCCATGACACCCCCTCACCTCTTTTCACAAGTAACTTGCTCTTGATCTGGGATGGTGCCATTGATCTCTGTCCAGCTGACCAGCAGCTGCCCCTCACACCCCGTCCCACCCTGTCATCCCCCACACCGGCCATATTCACCTGGCACAGGCTCTTGCCAGGGTTTGTGCCTTGTTTTTAATTACAGGCTTTGATATGAAATGCTCCTGCATATCTGTTAGAGCAGCACTTTGCTCCCACCCCCTTCCAGCCTATCTTGGTATCAGAGGCCAAACCACAATGAGGGAAAATTTTTGTTCCATATCTTTACGGTGCTTCTTCCAGAAGCACATAAAACAAATTAGCCACTTAGGCCATTATTAGGCACTTATGGCCTTTTGATGTTTATGATTTATAGCAGCAATTTGCACTTATGTAGCACATTTCAGTTGAGGATAATACGGCAGTGATAGTGCTTTGTATTTCAGTCGCGTCTCCCCTCTCCAGCTCTCGGAGAGCTTTGTGAGACCATGCTGGGCACAGCAGCAGGGAGCTCCTCCGGGGTGCCAGGAGTCCTGTGCTGCTGGGCATCTGTCCATCCCTCCATACCAGCATCCCTGCTCAGAGCCAGCCCGGCTCCAGGTGCTGGAGCGCTGTTAGAGGAAGACACTGAAGAACGGGCTCTGCTGTCCACAAGAGCAGATTCAGTTCTGTGGAAGACACAGGAGAGTCTGATTGTCCCTTAGCTGCTGTTTTTAGCTGCTCTTCCAACAGGAATAACAAGCTTATTTCTACGTGTGAGCAGCTGCTTTGCTCTGGACCTGGGCTGGGCAGAGAAACACCACCTGGGCATCCTGTGGCTGGGCTGGCTGTGGACCAGAGCAAGCAGGTCAAGGGGGACAACTCTTCCCCTTCGTGTGGCACTTGTGGCGTGTCCCTGGTGTTTGGGTCCCCAGCCCCAGGACAGCTCAACATGCAGAAGCTTTGTTCTATCTGCGTGCACTTTTGAGCCCACACTT
This sequence comes from Oxyruncus cristatus, assembly GCA_013399855.1. Classification (NCBI taxonomy): domain Eukaryota; kingdom Metazoa; phylum Chordata; class Aves; order Passeriformes; family Cotingidae; genus Oxyruncus; species Oxyruncus cristatus. The sequence goes on along the minus strand of VXAY01000611.1, from coordinate 435,591 downwards.
GAAAGGAATCAAAGTGTCCTGGCCTCGTCAGAGACAGAAACCCAAAGTCTAGTGAAATATGGTGGGAATTCTTGGCTCTAGGCATGGCTTATATCCTAGAGCAAGCTGACCACTGCAGTACAGAACCCCAAACCTGCAGTATTTCCTCTCTGTGGATTTACTATTGACTTGGAAAGAGTTATTGGCCTAAGATCTTATTTTCTCACTCAGTTTTGGCATCTTGCTGCAGCTTATTTTAGCTCAGTGAGGAGACCCAGGAGTGCCTGTCCCCAGCTGGGGCACAGGGAGGTGGATCTGGGCTGTCTGCTCTGGGCTTGGCTGCTTTCCCCTGTTGGGGGTAGCTGGGGGAGTGATTCATCTGGGCCTTGGCTCCCCCAGCTGAGAGCTGAGTACATCCCTGTTTCTTCACAAGGATGCTCTCACAGGTCTTGTAGCTTCTTTGTGAGGTTTTAACTACAAGGTTTTGTCTGAAGGGCAAAGCCAGCTGGAATTTGCTGCAGAAGATGGAAGATGGGAGAGCAGGTTTTGTGGAGGGTGCTGGAACCGGGGCTGTTTCTGGCACTGTCCTCACATGGGATAGGAGTTGCAAGTTCCTCCACAATCCATGGAGAAATGTCTCAATACTCCTTCTGACTCACTGCTGCCCCTCTGTTACCTCCTGGGCATCCCCTTGGCTGCCTCCCCTCCTTGCACAGTCACAGGGAGATGCTCAGAGGCAGCAGTAACAAAGATGTTCTGAGCCAGTTTGCCAGGATACAGGTCTGAAAAAACTGCTAATGATGCAAACTCATTATCTGTGAACATGCCCTATTTCTTGGGGATGTTTTAGAAAATTAGACATGCTGTTGACTCAAAAGTTTACCTTTATGCAAATCAAAATGTCAACATCTGGCAGGAGGACTCAAGGATTTTTTTTTCAGCCTGTCTATAGCAATGGGCTGCCTTCTATACATTGTTTTTTCCCAGACACTCATCTTCATAGGCATGCTAAGCACATCCTGAGGTGATTTTCCTGATAAAGGCAAGTGTAGAGAGCTAAGTTAAATGTTCTTTCAAAGCCACCAGGAATATCACTGTTTACTTGTTTCCTGGTCTGTAACAGATGCTGGCATTCAGCATTCGGGAACGCCTCCGGGAAAAAGGAAAAACAAAGGCTGCCATGACAGGGTTAGCAAATGACAATTATTTGTCAGTAAATCTCTTCCCCCACCAGTGGAGCTGCTCATTATGAATAGGCACCTCCCTCCTCCCCACGTGCTGAGGCCAATGCCTCACTTGGAGGGGACGTGGTGGCACAGGGTGGCAGGCAAAGCTTAGTGCCACCAAGGTGCTCAGCCCTGATCCACACTGACAGCCTTTGGAACGCTTTAAAAGGTAGTTAGGAGGAATCAGTAGTGGTTGGTACTGTCTGGGACAAATCCTCTGCTCACAGGCAAAATCACTCAAACGATACAATTCTCAGTTCAGCAGAACTCTGATGAGTTTAGGGAGCCTTAAGAGATATCAGGGAATAGGCACATTCACCCAAACACACATGCACACACACACAGAGGACCCAGTGCCAGCTCTGCAAGAGTGAGGTCCTTTTATCTGTGACCAGCACAACCTTCTGGCCACTGACCCTGCATGGGAGCGACACAGGTGTCCTGAGACATCCTCCATCTGCCTCCCTTCCCCAGCGTTTCACCCCCAGGCCTGTGCCATCCCCTCCTCCTGTGGCAACAGTGCCCTCCTGGATTTTCCTCTCTCCCTCATTTGCAGCCTGGGAGTTCAAAATGCTAACTTTTGAACTGCTTCCTTCCCTAGAGTGGGTCTCAGCTATAGCACACCTGCTTTCCTGTTTCCTATTAACCACCACACAGCTCTCACCTCTGGATTCTCTCTTGGGACAGACTTGCTGTCGGCACACTGAGCTCTCAGTGATGCCACAAGCACTGGGCCCTTCCCACGTGCTGTGCTCCAACCATATTTCAGCTGGTGGGAAATGCAGGAGGAAGCAGCTCCTCTGCGCTGCCTGGCACTGTGCGATTAGCTTGAAGCACTGTACGTATAAATAAAAGGCAAGGGATGTGCACATAAACAAAATCTATTGCATCTGCTGCTTTATGGAGTCAAGTGCTATGCTGGGAAAACATTGCCTCTTCATCAAGTTTTATCTCTGGCAATCAATTCATCGGGCCAACCAAGAAGCTTTAGAAAAAAAGACACAGATTTTCCCAAGTTTTGCTTTCAGAGCTGCTCAATCCTCTCCATCACTCTGACACGGGATTCTGAGCGAGACTGGGAAAATGCAAACTCATTGGAACCCAGCAGAGCCCTGGTGCTCCCGTGCTCCTTCCTTCCCCCAGCACATCCCAAACCTTACCGTGAGGGGCTGGGCACACCCCTGCCACCACTGCCAGGACAGACAATGCCAGCCCTGATGGTGTCCCCAGGCTATGTGTCAGCAGAGGGTTTAGTGCAGAAGCACTGCGACTCCTGCAGAAGGAAAAACACTGCTGCAAAGAGTTCATAGGCTGGTGTTTTGGTAGTGATAGTGGAATTTTTTCCCCTTGTGGCTATAAATCTATAGGCTACATTCTTCTCACTGCCACAGGGAAAATGCTCTTTTATGAGGAAGGCGAAGAGTGGAGAGAGTGAGCTGATGAGGGATATTACCCTTAAAGGGGGCTGGGAGACATCAACACAGTCAGAAAGCCTCTGGGCTAGCTGCAGCATTGATTTTGCTTTTTGCAGACACAAAATATGCTCCAAATACTGGCTGGGTGGCTGTTTACTGGGCATACACTTGTCTCACCAGGTGAAAGGGAGGAGTTTTCTGTGGAGCAGAGAGTGCAGTGATGTGCCACAGCCCTGGCTATGAGCACTGCCTGGTCTTCTCCAGATGTTGGATGTCAGCCCCAGGCATCATGGCTTCACTGGCCTGGCCTGAACAGCCCCTGTGGTGACTTCTGACAGGGCACCTTTTGGGTTGGTTTAGGCCAGAAGGAGGCAGAACTGACCACACATCCCCACTGGCTTTGCAAAGGGCTCTTGTGGCTCTGCCAGATCTGATGGTTTTTATCCATACTGGGTCATCCTTCAGCTGCTCTCAGAAACTGTAGGTAAGTGCTGGCCTCAGCTGTGCTGAGGGTTTCCCTCCCACACAGCCAGGCAGGGGCTGCTGGTGTCACTCAGGCTGAAACGAGAATTTATTCCCTAGTTTGGAGATCACTGTGAAGTCATCTCCCCAGCACTGGAGGAACATGGCTGATGGCTTCCTCGGCATGGTGAATTGCTTCCTCATCGCCCTCAACCCTTTTCATCCCTAGACACTAAGGTTTGGGTGAGATTGGTGAGATTTGGTGCTTTTTTTCCCAAACACAAAGGGTTAAAATTTCTCTGCAACCACCAGAGCTGGCAGTGGGCTTTCCTCTGCAACAGTTGGTACAGTCGTGGAATAACAAGGCTGCAGGTGCTGAAACTGTAAGAAAAAGTGTTGGAAGATATCACAGTGCAAATAAAATGCAAGAGATGAGGCAGGAATTGCAATAAGCAATATTTGAAGGAATTTCCTTCTCCAAGCAGTGTGTAAGTCCCAGGACTGTGTCGATCCTGACAGTGGCTAATTCCTCCTGATAGATGGGGTCTGCTATGGTCGAAAGGCAAGCTCCAGACTAACCCACTGAACTTGCAGGCAGGTTTCAAGCTCTCTACCAGAACAGCTTTGGCAATGAAAGCTGACCCAGGGGACCACAGCAGAAGCCAAAAAATGATGATACCCGTTGCCAAAGAAATACATCACAGCATACAAAGCCTCTCTGCCAGATGCACCTTGGGCTGGCCACAGCCAGGAGCTGGAGAGCTGGCCCTGTCACAAGAGCTGCTGACAAATTACAAACCCAGATAGATGAGGAGGAGGATCAGCAGCCCAGGCCATAAGAGAGGGCATTGTGGAGCTGGCAGGGAGCACGGGCGCGTGTGCCAGGCTCCTTTGTCACCCTGCTGCCATTCAGGGCAGGGAGAGAAGCTGACAAAGGCTCATCGAGGAAGGAATCATCTCTCTGTGTGAAAAATTAAGTTTTCAGTTGCATTGGGCTGGAGGGATTCAAATGCAACTTGTACCAGCACTCCAATAAGAAAACCTTGCGAGGAAGGATTCCTAAAGTGCTTCATCAGAGATATCATGGCTGTCTCACTCAAAGGGGAGATGGAAGGAGAGGGCAGTTCAGGAAGAGGGGTGGGAGAAAGAGATAAGAAGGAAGCATAGGGGAGTTCTATTATGCAGAAACTATATCCCAGAAAAGTCTATAAACTAAACTATACCCCAGAAAAGCAAGAGACAGTCAGCTACCCTGTGAAACCCATAATTCTGCATTATGTCAGGGTTAAAACTGGAATCTGAAAAGTTTACCTGTCTTCTAGGAATCAAGCTGGGACACAGCTGAGAACCCACTATGCTTAGATTCTCTTTCTTTATGTCCTGGGTCTCCAAATCACTCAGAGCAAATACTTTTCCATCCATATATGATAATGCTCATAAACACCATCATAAACGTGCAAATCTTGGGTACTGTCTTGATCTCAAAAGGATTGTGATTCATTTGCTATTTAGTTTCAGGCAAGGAGGGATTGTACCATGGAGCTTAGTACAGTTGGGTTCCCTCTTAGTTTTATAATCCTTCCTTTGCTTTGTGTGCAGGATGAACGTGACACTATTTATAGCCCTGTAGCAACCCTGGTGTTCAAGCTTCCAACTCAGCAAGCACTTCAGCATATGCTTAGCATCAGGACGACCACATCAAGCACACGCTTGTGTTCTCTGGCCTTACTGGAGATTAGCATATGCACTGATAACTGGAAGGATCCAGAAGAGAAGTGTGCAGTGCCTGACTGGGAGCTGTCAACAGGTGCTGCAGAGCAGGAAACAGAACTGACCATGTGCTTCAAGTTAAGCAAGTGTTCGAGTTACCTGCTGCAACTAAGGCCTTGTTGTGTTACTACAGGACAGCAAGAGACACCATATCTTCAGACAAGATCCTCAAATAGCAGGAAACTAGTCCCAAGCCCAGCAGGAGGCTCAAGGGGAGCTGGGCAGGGTACCAGCTTCATCCAGAGGACGCTGAATGCAAAAACTCTGTGGGAAGCGGTAGGTTGAACCTCCCTAACAAATGAAACAGCCTGACCTTGAATGTGTCCAGGGGCAGCCTCACCACCTCACAGCCAACAATTTTTCCCAACATCCCATCTATCCCTGCCCTCTGGCAGTGGGAAGCCATTCCCCCTTGTTCTGTCCCTCCAGGCCCTTGTCCAAAGTCCCTCTCCAGCTCTCTTGGATACTTTAGTCACTGAAAGGGGCTCTAAGGTCTCCCAAGAGCCTTCTCTTCTCCAGGACAGCCCCGGCTCTCTCAGTCTGTCTCTATAGCAGAGGTGCCCCATAAATTCTCATAGGTTCATCTTTTAGTAGCTTTTACCATGGACATAAAATTCCCATTTAACCAAATTTAGCCAGTGCCATAAAGACACCAACCTTCCTTGCCTAAATTTGCCAAGTGGGAGAGTTGGCTGCATGCAGTGGCTTCCCTGGTGTGCCTCTCTGAGCTATTTTGGTGTGTGTGTGTGTTGTATTTTTGTGCTTATGGATGGCTTCAAGTAGAGCCATCAAATACCAGAGCACCACTTTCTAGCATTCTGCTCTGTTTGATTTAGAAATAAGCTGTTACATGAGCCATAAAAAGCACAAAGCCTGGTGACCCCTCACCTTCTCCTGTGGGGACTCTTTGAAGTTTAATAAAAATGGAAGTTGGGAGCCTTTCCCTTGCTGAGCATGTTAATGCCATCTCACTTCTCTGTGTGTCTACCTTTCTATCCTGATGTAAGAAACTAATATAAGTGAGTGTCCCCACCTCTCTGTCAAATTTAGTTGAAATTGGCCAAGAGTTCTGGAGGCAGGTACACACAGCATGTGGCATCCTGAGGCTGGTTTCCTCAAGAAATTGGGATAATAGATGGGTAGAAGACATTGCTGGTTGGGAATTAGGTAGCAGACAAGCAGAAGGCAGCCCTGGTTGGAGGAGCAGGGTTGGTTTGGCTTACTGGAGCAGCAGCAGTGCAAGCTGGGTGGGGCTGGTGGGAAGGAGTAGGGTCCTTGGGGCACACTTGGAGCCATCCCATAGGCAAGCTGGAAAGCCAGCTGGGAAGCTTAAAGCCCTGAGCTTGTCTGTGCAATAAATGACGAAGACACAGGAAAAGCAAGAGGAACCTGCTGACCCAGACGCTCCTTTCCCTTGACTTTGAAGACTCCCCAGGGTGCCTAGGGAGGAGTTGGAGGCCCAAGAAAGCCATGGTGGGAATCCCCCACTCCAGCCACACCGCGGCTGTACATGTGCATTTCTGCATCCAGCAGTGTGAAAATCCAATGATATTGACTGGAGCAATGCAGGAAATACAGTGTCTCAGTCCACCAGAGACAAAATCAATCAGCTAATTACTTCATACAAGGTTTGCACCAGGCAGCCTGATGGTCACTGACGTGCCCCTTTCAGCAGCCCATCTGCTGCCAGGGTGAGCATTTTCGGCTTTCCTGCAGAACATTTAGTGCAGACCCTGAGGGGATCTGGAGGCTGGGACAGTCGCTCTCTCATGTCACGGCCTGGGTGGATTTGCTGGTTGCCTCTCTGTCTGCCTCAGTGGGCTCAAGCAATCTCACTGAATCTGTTCTTATCGATTTAGGAAAAGGCTTTGATTCTGCAAGCTGCGAGCTCTTACTCACGAAACTATGACAACTTGGTATTAGCTGCAAATCAATGAACTTTTTAAATGCAGTCTAAGCAACAAAACTCACTTACTGCTAAACCCTGATAAGCCTGGTTCTGGGACAAGTCAAACCTTTATCTTAACTGCTATGTGATCTTTTTCAGTTTGATAGTTCCATTTACTGTATCGATAGGGATTATAACCCATTTGCAGTGAGATTTTACCCTCTCTGGAAGCTCTTGTACAGGAGACAATATTGAAAAGGAAATATTTCTTTTAACTTTCTCTTCATACCAAGTACATCCCAATATATTATTCTTATTCACCGTTTTCTTTCCAGCCCCTCGTGTCTGCCTTCCTAATCTCGGCTGCTTTCAGACCAAGCAGAAACTAGGAGTGCATCAGAGATTTATGCAACGTGACAGTGCTGTGGTTGTGCTGCCACGAGTGGTGACCATGGGCTGTTGTTGTCTACATGCAAACACCAGCCTCAGGATGCACATGCCTCCTTCCTCCTGGCGTTCCTTATCCTTGTTCCCCAGCAGCGAGTGGAAATAATCCATCAGGACTGGCATTGCCAGGCTTGGACAGTGACAGGAAGATTGGTGCCATCAGGCTAAAAAGCAGAAGGTTTTTTGGTGGACTGATCCATAACATAATCCCTCCTCTGTGAACTATGTTTTTCCCCTACATGTGATTGCTGAGTCTGTCCCCCAGTGAAAGTCCCATGAGGCTCCTTCTGCCCTGGTACCTTTTGGGTGGCATTTAGCCCCCAGCTCCCTGTGAAGACATTCGGAATGAGATACCTAACTACCTTCCCAGTTGTGGCAGCTTCAGCTCAGGGGCTCAGGAATTTGGAAGGCTGCTCCCAAATAAGAGGCTGGTGCATTCAGATGCCACCTCAGGCCAGCTGGGTGTCACAGCAAAGCAGCAAAGCAAAGCCTGAAGATGGGAAGCACTGGAGAATCCCTGCCCAGGCCCTACAAATGCCAGGGAAGCTGGTAGAATAATAGGTCCATTTATTCCCCCAAGGGGAAAATGTCAGAAAACACTGAAATGGGAAAAAAATTGCCTCTTTGTTCTGCAAATGGTCATCATTGTGAGAAAGTTTATCTACCCTCTGGGAATTCATTTAGGATCATCAAAGAGAGGCTTTACAAAACTGAATTCTTATTTACCCACAGTAGTGTCACCAAAATACTTTCTTTACTGGAAGGAAGCTGAAGTGGAGTTACCCACCCCGACAGATGCTGTCGCTGCTCTGCAGGGGTGTACAGGTACATTGCAGTGTGCAGTGGAAACCTGCTCCTGCTCCTGTTCAGAAGTGACTTAAGCCCCTGTGAAAAGCTGTAGGAGCTCCCTTAGCTATGGGAATGTGCTTCCAAGGGTCAAGTTGTTCAGTGGAGTGTTCCAACAGGTTTTTTTGCCCTTGCCATGAAACAGTGGTTAATATGATATTTGTGTATACAGGACTTAACAACTCTAAACTACACTGGCCAGCCATGACCAGTTTGTGGGAGGCTTTGGGAATAGCACAGAACAGTCACGTGCTTTTAGAAGGCTGTATTATTTAAAATGTGCATGGTAGTTACTATTGCAGGCCCTGCTGAGATCAGACCACTCTGTGAACATATATATTCACTGAAAAAATAACTCTGTCCCCACAAACCTTCACTGAGCACCTCAAACAGATATGTCCTCATGGAAAGCATTTCCTACTCCAACAAAGTGTTGGTTGCTGGTTTATGTAAAAAGAAAGTCCCCTCTTTTTTTTTTTTTTTTTTTTTTAAGCTTTGAGTCTGCATTATAGCCAAGAGTTTTAGAGTCCAACCACACCCCCATTTCTTACAAAAGAGCTTCTGGGACAACCAAAGGCTGTAGTGTCAGCCTTCTCTGTGACTAACCACACCTTGACCAGCCCTCCCACACTTCTCCATCAGCCCCTCACCCACTCCCCAAAAAGGCACCAGGAATGATCACCCCGTGGCAGGACAAGGCTGCCCAAGGCTGTGCTGGACCAGATGGGAGTGGGGCTGCCCCTTACACAAAGCCAAGTTCACAACTGGCCTTCAGACAGGCATTAACAAAAAGTGACTTATTTTCCTCACTGAAATCAAATGCAAAGCGGGGGGAAACCCCAGTCCTGAGTAATTTTGCAGCTTAGGAATATTTCACATTCTTCTCTCACCGTAATGTGAAGGCCAGATATAACTTTCTGATTAATGGGGGCCATGGAGTGCAATAAATGCAGCTTTAAAGGAAATTCATTTCACAGCAAGCACAATCAGTCTTTCAGAACTCCACCCCCTGTATACACTGGATATTTTTTGCCTGCAAATTTAAGAAAGCCTAAGGGAATGAGGTACCCAGCTCCCACTGAGAGTCCGTGGGAGTTGGATGTTTGATTCCTAGAAATGCCTCTATAACCCTCAGCCACTGGATGTTACCAGCAGCTCTGTGAGCCCTGTCCCTGGGGTTTTGCCCCAGGCCAACCTCTCAAGGAGTCAGCTTGGGCTTTTGCACGGGTGGGCTCACTGAGACACACATAAAACCTTTTCACTCCTATTTGGGGGCCTTTTTTACCATGTTTTACTAGTGGAGGGGTGAGCTGGGATCCCAGTAAGCACCATGTGAATGCTGCGACTGGCCAGAACTCCCCAGAGCATCTTTGCCCTGTGGCCAAGCAAAGCAAACTCAGGAAGGAAAGCACTGCTGTTGAGAAGCAAGAGCCCCCTTCTTGTCAATGAAAGCTGTTTAATCTCTTGGGGAAATAGTGGATGGGAGATTTCTGGTCGTATGTGAGAGGAAGAAGAGACCTAAAGTATAAGGGATAAGAAATGTCAGAAGTGGAGCAGAAATTGTGCACTATAAACATTTGCTGAGAGCCACATAGCCAAAATTGTACCGCCAAGCTGCTTGGATGAATTACTCAACACCCCCAAATTTCCTAAAGTCCTTTGAGTTTTTCAGCAGAGGTGTCACTAAACACACTAAGGTTAAGCAAGAAAACCAGAGCACTTGTTCTGGTCTCAGGATCTCTTGCAGAAGGGTCTGCTCAGACACTGGGGCTCCAGCCGACTGCACAAAACCCCTCAAGACTGGACTCATTCTGATGGTTTTGAGCCTTCAAATCATTGACATGCTGGAGAAGCAGCTGCTGTTTAGTCAGATGAATTCACTCCATGCTCCCTTCTGACAAACAGGAGTGCTTGAGTCATCTTTCAAACCAGTAGCAAACACAGGAGGTGCCACTCAGCATCGTGGCACCCCACGCCAACCTGTGCTGGTCTGTCTGCCTTTGGGCTGGAAAATGGTGATACTAGTTCAGCTTTTCTACAGCAAACTGGCACTTACTAAAACATGGTTCCACGCTGTATAATTTCTATGGCTTTTATTAATACAGACAGTATAGGCCTCATAAAGAAGAAAAATTACCAGTGGAAGATAAAACTAAAATACTAGTTGCATTACAATCACATTCTAGTGCTGCAATAAATTGCATGAAGCCAATAAAGCAAAACTAACTGAAGATATTTGACACAAACCAAAAATGAAATGAGAGTCATTATGCAGTCTGCTACAGGGACCTGCCTTCATACAGTTAAAGCAATAAACTACCTGGGAGTAATCTTTACTTATTTTAAATTGCATATTCCAATTGCAAAGCTGTTTCTGGCATTTCTGCCACACTTACTTTAGTCTGCTCAGAAAAAGAATTACATGTCTGGATAAGTCATGTCCTATTAAATGTGCATCATATCTGCAGCACTCATAAGTCACTTGAGTCATAATATTGTTTATTCTAACATTAGTCACTATTTTCTGTCATAAATTAGCTATTCTCCAGAAGAGTGGAACCGAGATGGAGCCGAGGCTGCAATTATTTCACACATCCATGTTGGCACGCGGAATAGATAAGTGGCCATCTCTACAGAGGAATTATCATCATTGGGCCATGGGTCAATTATAACAAATGTATTCATGCCGTTAGCCCCCAGGTATCTTCAATAATAAGAGTTTGCATTCCTTTCCCTCCCTAATTATTCTCCTCCATGGTCTGGCTGACCCACACATGTGTCAAAATAAGCGGCAGCAATGCCTTTTGCAATATTCAAGGTTAAACCCTCCCAGCCATCATTTCCTGCCAGCCCCCTCCAATCCTCCCTACCCACGGGATATTTGCATGCAAATATGGTGCATGGTGTGTCTTTGCCATGCAGCCAGTCCTGCTGCTAATTAATTGTCTGTTATGCTGCCTTTTTGTGCAGAGGTAGCAGCCCTGGCCCCCTGCCGTGAGGGAGGGAAGGGGATGCAATTCCACAGCCTTTCAGTCACCCCAGTTTTCATGTGGCTGAACATGCTGGTGTCGATATTTGCCTGCCTTTGTGTGCCTCAGAGCATGCCCAGGCCTGGCTCCTCATCACCACATCCCAAACATCCGAATTTTGAACCTGTACAAACCTGGGGACCCACTGTTATTCACCACTGGCTGTGGATCAGGGTCCTGGAAGCATGTACTGATGGAGCAGGGAGAAGGGGAACTTTTGGTTGGGATGCATTAAGTCTTGTGTGTATACAAACCCCTTTTAGTTAAAATGCAGTGTTTTGCCCCAAAGGGAGCAGGGCATTACAACAGTGAGTGGTGCTTTATAAGACAGCTTATTCCCTTAGGGAAGAGGCAATCGGTTGCCCCAGCTGAAGACACATTCATACTTGAATTAAAAACCTTTAATAGCTGTTTTTTCTAAATTGCCTCTCATCTAAGGTCTCAAAAAAAAAAAAAGGAGAAGAAAAAAAGAAAAGCAGCCTACTTGCACACCAGTTTGTTCCCTTAATAACATATGTATCCCCGTGGGAATCTGTGCTCATGGAAATCTACAGCTCTGCTACACCAAATGAGATTAAGGCTCATCTCAAGTGCACTTCACCGAAGTGAGACCAACTGCCCTGGACCCACCAGCCCCCTATGCTGGGCTTGAGTGGAAATGCTCTTCCCAGATTCACAGAGTGGAAGTGACCTTAAAGCCCACTCAGTTCCACCCCCTGCCATGGGCAGGGACACCTCCCACTAGCCCAGGTTGCTCCAAGCCCCGTCCAACCTGGCCTTAGACACTTCCAGGGATGGGGCAGCCACAGCTTCTCTGGGCAACCTGTGCCAGAGCCTCACCATGCTACTGCCTTGCTCTGATCTGGGTTATTTTTGCTCTATCACACCCAGGCTGCTTTGCTAAGGGCATGAGGAGGTGGCCATTCCATTCCCTCCTGCCTTCAGCATGATGGGAAGGACCAGAAGTCTGTATAACATCCAATTTTGGACACTGACTAAGAGCAAGCATCTAAAAGAGACTATGAATCCAGGGCAAGCCAATATGGACAGATTCCCTGCATGGTGTTTCCACATATGGTGATCCATAACTTCCCACCTCCAGAGACATAGATAATACCATCACATTTTACAGCTGTCGACAGATTTTTGTCCCACGGGTTCAAAGTGCAACTGGACAAAGTTGAGTCGATATTTTGTGCCTGAGGTGTTGTGTGACGGCAGTTTCAGCTCAACAACACCCAAGGAGAAGCAATATCTTCTTCAGTGGGACTTCAACCCTGCCTTGGTTGGTGGCTCCATGTCCATGGAAAAGACTGAGGAGAGGGACATATGCAACCTATGCAACATGTTAAAGATAATTTTTAAATTTCTTTTAAAATAGTACAGCTCTCAGGCACTGATGTTACAACTTGAACCCATGTCCCAAGCACATACCTGGACCCTTTTCCATGTAGCAGCTACTGCCTGCCCTTGCCAGACTCAGGCTCGGTGCTCGCTGCCTGCTCTTCCTTAAATCCATTTTAGTTAAAATAACATGCAAATGAAAAAAAGCTTTCTTCACCTGGTATATACCTTATCTAGTGCCGTACAGAAAAGGAATTTAATGTCCTCTTTATGTTGTTTTGTTTGGCTTAGATGAAATTTAGAGTCACCCTTGTTTCCACTGAAGCCAGTGGCAGTACATGGAGCAGCTTCTCCGGAAAGCCCCTGCCAGAGCTGACTAACACACCTTAGGAGTGGATGGGAGCCAGAAGAAAAAGAAAGAGAGAAAATCCAAGGAAATTTAATAAGAGAAAAATAATACTTTTCACAACCACTCTACCTGCTTCTTGGTGGTTTTGCTGCTTTACACGTCATTACCACACAAACACGGGTGTACAAAGACATCGCAGGGGGAGGTGGGGTTCTTGGGATGGAAGGTGCCACATTTCATGTATTTACACAATATTTCCTAACCTTCTGAACATGTTTAAAGGATGGAGCTTGTTTTACCTGGCCAGCCCCAACCCATGCTGTGCCAGGCTGTACAGCTGCAGCTGCACTGGGAGTTGTTGGAGGCTAAAACCATCTCAGCTCCTGGCAAATCAGTGACTGCTTGTTTAATGAAAACATTTTTAAACACAGAGCTGTTCACCCCACCTGAAAATGTCTTCTAAAGGTGGGTAAGAGCTGCGTGTGTACTCGCCAACCTGCCAGGGCATTCAAAGCCCCTCTCTGCTGCAGCACATCCTGGCAGTAGCAGCCGCTCTCCCTGGGAAGAGAGTGGGGCTGGAGTTTTTGCTTTCTGTTTGCAGAGTAAATAAGAGTCAGAAATGTGCAATTCCAGTTCAGTGTGGAATCAAGAGGTCTCATCTTGTGACCGAAGCATTCACAGAGCTGAGCACAGATGCCCTCCTCTTCACCTTTATAGTCTGCATCCTTTCTGTGCTTCCCACGCATCCTTTGCCTTCACCTCCAGGATGTCTGTCTTGCCTTTGAAATATCACTGCTCTCCTACTGTTAAAATATGTGGAATGATGAATCTTTTATCTCCTTTTTCTATTTGGGAGGTTGATTCTGGGTTCATTGGTTAGGTTTAAGATGTTACAAAAGCATCTGCCTGGTGGGATTTAAAGATGACAACCCTCCAGTGTTATTTCAATGCAGGTAATGGCAAGTAGATGCCCCTACTTTCTTTACACCCTGTTAGGAGGAAAAGCCTGTCTGGAATAAGGATGTACAGATAAGAAGAGATTAGAGATTCAAGCTCAAGGCAGCTTGCTCACATAGGGAGCAGTGCAGCTGAGCCCAGCTCTGCTCCTGGGGGCAGCCCTTCTGCAAGCAATGCACCAGACCAGCTGCGGCTGCACCTCCTCGCTCTGGAGGGTGTTCCCTCTAAAAGGAAGGTTCCATGCAGCCCCTGCACTGAGCCATAGCTGCAAATCCTGGCCCGAGCTCCATAACAACATGAGGTGAGCTGTTTCTGCTCCTTGTGGAGATAGGTCCACCCCAGCCAGGCACGGTTTGGGCTGCAGGCTGCCCTCCAGGGAAGCCTCTGCAAACCATCACACATTCCAGAATGGTTCCCGCTAGAAAAACATGGGTTTGGATTCAACTGAAATTACTCAAAGAAAGCTGGAGAGCTTTCAATGGCATTTCACCTATATAAAAAAGGACTTACGACAAAATCAATTATTTTTGAAAAATGCTGATGTTGTTTCCAATGCACACTATTGTTTTACAATTTATTCAGGTGTAAATTTTCCACTTTAACCAGATTGCTTGGCATTGACCTCCGCTCACAGTGTGCAGCACCACGCTGACTTGTGCTGCACAGCTCACTCCTGAGTGCCCACATCCACAGCTGGGAGCATCTCCTGCTTCATTTCCCTCTGCTTTGTTTCTCAAATACTGAGGAGAGCTCCAACTTCATATGAAGCTGAAGTCATCCAATTTTCTGGATCAAAGTGTCTCCTGTTTTTGTTGTAATAAAGCAATTTGACACTCTTGGTAATGCAAACATTCCCAACTCTAATTATAGGGGCAGCTGTTTTCAATATCTCCAGAAAACTCTTCCAGATTAGCACAAGGATATGGCCCCAAAGCACAGGACACCAGAGGCTGGGAATATTTCCTTCCAGCAAGGCTCTTCTGTCTGCTCCAATTCCCCACCCCCCTGCTCCATACTGACAGAGGAGCTACAAAAATCCCTCTTTTTTGTGTTGCCACAGCCAGCAGTGAGGGCCACTGGTGCAGGCTGATTACCAGCACTGAACGGGTCGTTCCCTTCAGCCTCTGCAGAAGATGTGTGGGGACCCAGTGCCAGGCTGGGTCTGTGCTGCTCCTTCCCTGGGATCCAGGAGGAAACGAACCTGATCCAAAGAAGTGAAGGTGAGATTTGCTGCTGTTGCACCAGTGTGAGCCTGAGCTCAGCCTTGGGGCAGGATGGAGCAAGGGAGCATCACGGGAGCCAGCTGGGCCAAGCCATGGAGCTATGAACCTGAAACCAGAGGGATACAGGGTTTGGCTCCACTCTTCCATGGGCTGGCCAGGGACCAGCAAGCTGCAATCCTGCACTGTGCCTCAGTTCCCTTGTGGTGACTACACTGACAACAGCAGATTTGGGAAGATCCCTGAGAGCTGCTGTGGCAAGGTGCTTGTTGTGTCCACCTTGCAGAGACTGGGGAGATGAGCAAAGCTCCTCCTGACCCTGCAATACAGGACAGGGTGCTGTATCCAACAGCCAGCCAGACAAGGGCTGGATCTGAGCTGCAGGTGTCGGGGGCTCTTGTCTGCAGTGCCAAAAAGCAATTAATTCATTTTGTCTCCTGAACAAGTATTAAGATGAATATCAAAACATAATTGTCTCAACAATCTTTAGGCTTTTACTTATCAGCCAGTGATAAGGCTATAGAGGGATATGTTCATTTGTCTGCAGATCTCTGTAATCCTATTAAGTACAGAGTGATAACTGTTAAAGTGAACATATACACAGCCATGCACACAATTGTTGAAGACAGTATTTAACACACACATACACCGGCACACACCCTCTCAGTAAAATTCAGTGCTGCACAACCACACTGAGTGCCCTTTTATGGACAACCCACCTCGATTATCTGCAGATCACTTGGGGTCAAAGACCCCTCCTAGCACAACATCAGGAATGCTGCTAGAGCTAAACCAGGCAAAAAACAAAACAAAACAAAACAAAACAAAAAAAAACAAACAAACAAACAAACAAAAAAAAAAAACAAAACAAAAACCCCCCCACCCTTCTATTTTATTCTGATTTTTTTTCAGAGAAGAGGGAATTTTCCTGG
Organism: Oxyruncus cristatus; assembly: GCA_013399855.1. Taxonomy (NCBI): domain Eukaryota; kingdom Metazoa; phylum Chordata; class Aves; order Passeriformes; family Cotingidae; genus Oxyruncus; species Oxyruncus cristatus. The sequence goes on along the minus strand of VXAY01000611.1, from coordinate 419,727 downwards.
CTCTATATTTCACGCTTGGAATCTGTGGTACTAGGCTGGGGCAGAGCTGCCCTCACCTGATGCTTAAACCTACTGCTGGTGCCTGCATCAGCATTGCCTCCGGGCTTCACCCATCTGCAGCACCCTGGGACAAATCCACAGGGAACAGAGGGTTCTCCCCTCTTCTAGGCCATATCTAGGTCAGGAAAGCCCATTTGGGTAGAAACCACAGAGATTTTCACCCACCAAAAGATAGTGTCCTGGGCTTCAGTAGCGAAGGAAGAGCAAGGCTTGTGCTTCAACCCCAAACCCGGCAGCTGCTCAGTTTGGCTCCAAAAGCTGAAGTTTTGTAGGTTGTGCCCAGGTACAGAAATCTGGTGCAGGACAGCCTGACACCTCTTGGGTGCAGTGCATGGCCTGTGGTGTGGACAGGGACATGGCCCCTCTGTAGTTCAGTCATCACACTGGCTCATCCTGGGGCTCGGGGTCCGACTGTGGCCGTGTGGCCACCACTGCTGTGGGGCTGCCCGACATGTCTGGAGCTGCCACACCACTGCTTCACCTCTCCCTCCTGAGCTCACCTCTCCCTTCCAAACTCACCTCTCCCTTCTGAACTCACCTCTCCCTCCTGAGCTCACCTCTCCCTTCCAAACTCACCTCTCCCTTCCAAACTCACCTCTCCCTTCCAAACTCACCTCTTCCTGTGCTGAAAACAAGCCCCGGTCCAAGGAGCTGTTTTTGCTCAGTGCATCTCTGTCCTGGGAATTCATGAGGCACCAACCCACTGCTCACAAAGGCATGAGATTCACCTCACCTCACCTCACCTCACCTCACCTCACCTCACCTCACCTCACCTCACCTCACCTCACCTCACCTCACCTCACCTCACCTCACCTCACCTCCCTGCCCTCCCAGGCAGGTACAGCCACACTGACACTCCTGTTTACAGCCAGTTTTACCTCCTGCCCCTTCTTTGGGCTTATTCTGCAGCACTGTGACACTGTGCTGCCATGCAATACTCCTGCAATACCTGCCACAGACCATTTACCTCCCTAAATTACTGTGAATTCATTCTCAACAGTTTTTCCAGATACCTTCTAGCTTTAAAAATACAATTTTCAAAACAAAGATGTCACAGCCAACAAGCTGGGAATAAGGACTCACACCCTTAGTTTCTCCCTCCAAAGCCTTGGCTGTTGCATGCTGAAGGAACTGGAAAAGCCTCGTAAGACCACCAAGCCAGCACACATCTCTCTCACACAGCATCTTCCTCAGTTTCCAGACTTGAAACTTGATTCCAGTTGGGCACTTTTCAAAGAATCATAGAACAGTTTGTGTGGAAAGGGACCTTTAAACACCTCTAGCCCAACCCCCTGCAGTGAGCAGGGATGTCATCTAGTCCAGTTTGCTCAGAGCTTCATCCAGACTGCCCTTGAATGTGGCCAGGGATGGGGCATCCACCATCTCTCTAGGCAACCCGTGCCAGCGTTTCACCACCCTCATGACAAAAAATGGCCGTGGCTTTCCTTTTTTAGCTCTCTTCTGCCCCCCGTGTGTACAAATATCTGCTGTACTGTGACCCACAGGCAGCTGGAGCTTGGCCAGTGCCTCAGGGCCAGGACCATCAGTAGCAGACGGTGTGGGACATTCTGGACTGTGAACATCAGTGAGCTCAGAGCAGCTCGTGGGTTTCATTAGTGCTCAGTATCACTGGTAAACCTGGTTGTACTGTACTTGCATCACTGGTAAGTTTTCTCCCTCCTGTAAGGTGAGAGGGGTGCTTGGGACATATTTCCCTCTTAACTGCAGCCTGAAAGGCACAAAGGGACACAAACTGGAATTGTAAATGTGCTGGGACTGGAGGGAGTGGGGTTGTCAGGAGGCAGCCAGGAGAGGGCTCGTTCCCTGTTGGGTGGCAGGTAGAAGAGCAGAGGCTTCTCCCAGACTCTTGTTAAACACTGAGCTGAAATGCCAAGTGATGGAATAATATAAGGAAAATAACCCAGGAAGTAGCATTTGAAATATTGATAACTCAGGCAAATCACTCCTCTGGACCTTTTTTGATTACATTATCTGTTCAGTCTCCCTTACAAAGTGCTGCTATCACATAAGCATAATAAAACAAGAATGCATAAATTGAAGGAATTAAGAACCATCCTATTGGGACCAATTTAATCTTTGCTTCATTTAAAAGCAGAACATGGCTCCCTTACATAATGTACATAAAAGTGCTCCTTATTCCCCAGGTTTACATATAGATGACAGGTCTATATAAATATGGATCTGTTCCTTATCCCCATTCTGTTGTGAGAAGAGCCACCTTCCACCACATCTATTGTCTGCTCTACCTACTTGAAGGAGAGTCTCCCTCCTGCCCCATCATCTTTCTGTGAAAGGAGAGAAAGAAGATATGGCAGCATCCCTTGGCAGATACGAGCTTCTGCAGCTGTTGTTTGAAGCAAATAGCAGTGAGAGTGGTCACAGGTAGCTCTTGCTCAGAGGCATCTGGTGTTGATGGGAATAGGTTAGTTAGTCTGCAGCCCAGGGCTGAAACCCAGACAAAACATCCCTCCCAAGTTCTCTCCACTCCCATCCATCTTTACTGGCTTTCCTTTCAGGGAGTTACAGAGCAAATCCACAGAAGTTTCTGTGCAGTACAAGACAGCAGGAAACCACAAAATCTCCTGTGAACTGTCATGTTCAGGCCACTCAGAGTGAAGAGGAAGCAGAGTTTTACTGTGGAAAAACAAAACGCCCTTGCCAGGACAAGGGTCCTGCTGAGCTACCATGTAGAAGCCCTGGACTTCTCCCCCAGGAAAGGCTGAACCATGATCCCGAGAGCACTGGGAAGAGGTTTAGAGCAACAACCAAAAGCCATTTCAGTCTTCACAGGTTCAGGTTTTTAAGTTAAAACTCATAGTTATCAACAGAAAACAGACTTTCCCACAGTGAAAGACATAAACTGAAGCTCAAATGTGCATCTCAGTCAAGCACAGTGTCCCTGCCAAACTTCTCACTGATCCTGTTACCATTACTGCGTGGGACCCGAGTCACTGCGAGTTCACATCCCTGCCCAGATGAAATCATGTTCTTTTCTACAGGACACATTCAGTTATGTGCAGTATTTCCTCTTTTCCTCACCTCTGAGCTGGGAAAACAGGTATTTCCTCTTTCTGACATGCTGAATGCATCAGAAGACTCCCTGCTCTTTCAAACCAAATATTGTAAGTGCAATTTCAAAGTATTTCTCTCTACTAATATTCAGTGGCTTTTCAAAAAGCAGCTAACAGCAGTGCTGGAATGGCTAATGCCTAATTAGCTAATGGGTAATGATGCTCCTGTGAACGAGCTGACATTTCACTCTATAATTATCATCTAGCCTGGTATCACATCCTGCAGTGGGCAGTGGCAGGTGCCCTGGGACAAGTCTAAGGAATGGGCAGGCCTGTAGTGATGCTCCCATGCTGCCCCCCAGCCCCTGCCATGTGCCAGGGGCTCTGGCAAAGCCACAGCTGCTGCTGCCGTTCCCAGCTGGAGCAACACAGAGAGCCGGCCATGGCTTTGGCATATCTGACCTTCCCCAGACATATCCTCATTTTCCACTCCCAAGTCTATATGTCTGAGCTGAAAACCAGGAATTTTGCTGGGACTTCCAGCTGCCTGGCAGCCTGTGAGAAGCTTAGCCCTGGTCCACAGGTCTGTGTCTCCATCCAGGAGACAGAGGAAGAGCTGGAGAAATCCCTTTCTGCTTTGCTGGGACTTGTCATGAAGCCTGGAGAAGTAACCACCTGGTCTAATTCCCTGAGGCTGAAGGCTCATATGCTGTATTAATCCGAAAAAAGTCAAACTCATCCTTTGAGAAGATTTGGGGTCCAGCAAACTGTTAGGAAAGATCTGCTTATGCCATGTTTTAGTCTACAGACCACTGTGTCTTTTTTCTTTTGCAGGAGCAACTCAGTTTTGTTCCTCAGGCCAACAAAGAGTGAACACCAATTTCCAGGATTCAAGAGGGGTTAATTCCCATGTACTTACATGCAAAATCAACCCCTCTGGGGTTGCTGCTTCACTTTTCCCCAGCCCCTGCCCTACCCACCACACTGGGACACCATCTCTAAAGACAAGCCTTAAACCTTAGGGTCCATCTCTAAATCTCCATTGCCAACTGCATCTCTCAGAAAAAAAAAAAAAAATACTGGATAATCTGTTAAACGAAGAACCACCTCTGGAAACTTTCACCTAGTTTTCTGGAGTTTTAGGGATGCCACCAGCCTCGTGCTCCCACAGCGCAGGGAGGCTGTCAGGGAGCTGCACCGGGGCCGTCACATGGACACAGAACTGAAGGACCCCTGGTAGGAGGGTTTTCTCCTATCAGTTTCCAAATCTATAGTTTGCACTTGCAAGTTTGACATTTTAGACATGTTAAGTGCTCCCAATTAAAGGAACTTGCTGTAGCTGAGCATTTCCAGGGGCAGAAGGGAGACACACCAGCTGTGACACTGAAACAGAGACTCTTGTGCACTGGGAAAGCCTGGCCGAGCTCTTCCTCCACCAATCCTTGGAAACAGGACCAGACACACACCCTGCACACCTTTCCTTTTCCACTTTCATGCTTCTGCAGAAGGTGGGGAGATGTGCAAGTGCTGACAAAGGCTGAGTGATGTCAGAGGGTGTGTGTAAAAATAGGAGTTCATGCAATACAGCACTCAAATGGCAGATTTAATAAAAATAATACTACTAATAATACTACTAATAATACTACTAATAATACTACTAATAATACTAATACTAATACTAATACTAATACTAATACTAATACTAATACTAATACTAATAATAATAATAATAATAATAATAATAATAATAACAACCACTATTAATGAGCAGAAGGAGCACATGAAGCCCTGGGAGACACATTAGCTGTTTGAACAAGCAGATATTCCTGTCCCTCCCTCCCTGTGTAATCAACATGTATTTATTTCTTTATTTAGCTCAACACTTACCCTTTGAGGAGAAGATGAAAGTGTCAAGATGACCCTCTCCTTATCATGCCCCACACAAGGGAAAGCTTTGAAGATATAATATGCAGAAACACGGGGCTCTCTGGTGACTTCTCCAGATTTAATTAGCCCAACCTTCTGTATGGATCCTTCCTCCCCCTCCAGACAGCCCTTCTTCCCCACTCCCCAGCCTCACACAAGCTTCTGGACTCATGGGCGAAATAGCAGCTGCTCAAGCCCTCCATTTAATTCAGAGCTTGGCTCTCCAAGATGAGCTAAAAAAAAATGCCACCCCAAAGATGGAGCTGCTTTTAGCATTATACACGAGCTGCAACTGCCAAGGAAAGTTTATCTTGGAGCCAATGTGAGCTCTCTTGCTCCAAGTTAAATATTTCCATTTAAAAAGTAGAATGAACTATACTGTGGGACTTCCAATTGCTTCCTGAAATATTAAGAAGGAATATCTTTAAACATTAATATTTTGCTACAGTGCTGAAGCCTTTCTAAGGGAGGGTTATTTTTTAGAGCTCTGTATTTTTCTCTGCATAATTGGAGTCTCTGATCTGTGCCTGTACTCTGTGCCTCCAAAAGTCACTGTGCACCAGCAACATTCCTTCTACGGCAATCAATAAAAATCCTTCCCTTTTGTCTTCCCTGTTATTTTGCTGGTAGGAGGCACAGGACACCTGGGTTTAAGCCTTTGTGGTATGAGCACTGTCATGTGCTACATCCTCAGTGACCCCGAAGGGCTGCTGAGAGCCAGAGCCACGTCCTGCATCCACATCCACTGACACATCCACTGTGCCAGGATGGGCATGGATGTGCTCCCACTGCCCATCCCAGATGGACCAGCAGTGGGAGCTTCCAACCAGCCAGGTCCTGCCCGGGCCTTGGTGCTGGCGCAGCGGGGCTGTGCTACACCAGGCACCAGCCATTCTGGGCATGGTGTCCCCAACCCAGAGCTCCCACCCGGCTGCGTGAGTGTTTTAGGATGGGGCAGGACAACTCCAAACCCTCTGACCCTCCACTGCTCCACCACTGTCCCATCCATCCTCCCTGACGCCAGGGAAGCAGCTGTTGAAACAGCAGAGCGGGAGAACAGATTTAATGCTGCTTTCGTGGGAGGGAAGGGAAAAAAAAATTTAAAAAAAGAAGAAAAAGAGAGAAAAATGATGTTGCTTCCAGGCCATTTACATGTTCATTTCTCAAGAGAATGTGACACTTTATCCTTTTTCTCAAATTAACTTCTGTGTCACATGTAGAATAAAAAGAGACGATAGACGGGAACTGAAACATAGTGAAATAAAAGACTGGGAGCTGGCGTGCATGGAGCATATGTTTGTGATCTATAGGAGCCGGGGGAGGGACAGGAGTGCAGCCCTCCTATGTCAACTATTGTTCAGCAGCTTGGTATGTTGGCTTAATCTTCCAAGGTTTCCCAGAGGTCCTTTTTTCCAGATTTTTTTCTCACCCCCCTTCAGGGCAAACAAAGTGCTTTCCTGAGCAGGCAGTTTGAGCTGTTTAACCATTCACATTCTCACTGGGAGAGCCCCTGAGGATGAAAGGCTGGTCCTTGGGTGGTCAGCTCAAGGGGGGACATCAAAGCCAGCGGGGCAGCCCCAGGACATGCACCGGAGGCAGGAGCTGGTCGTTTCCCACAGGCTCAGCACAGGTTTGCACCAGAGGCACAGGGCGTAGCTGTGCAAAATGTAGCAGAAAGAAATTGAAAAAGGGATTACAGAAAAGAGGGGTCTGTACAAGGCACTAGGCAGGGTGACACTGTGTGACACAGCCAACAGCACAGCTGAGCTGAAGCCCTGGGTTCACATCAATGGCACCCACAGCTCCCATCCAAACCATAGGGCTCATCAAATGACAGGCTGAGAGGGGGGGGGGTGTTCAACCTGGAGAAGTGAAGGCTTTGGGAAGACTCTATGGCGCCTTCCAGTGCCTAAAGCAGCTCAAAGAGAGTCTAAAAGGGACTTCGGACAAGGGCCTGGAGCAACAGGGGAATGGCTTCCAACTGCCAGAGGGCAGGGCTAGGTGGGATATTGGGAAGGAATCCTTCCATGTGAGGGTGGGGAGGCCCTGGCACAGGTTGACCAGAGAAGCTGTGGCTGCTCCATCCCTGGAAGTGTCCAAGGCCAGGTTGGACGGGGCCTGGAGCAACCTGGACGGGGATAGTAGCAACCCTGCAAGGGGTGGAAGGAGGTGAGTTTTAAGGCCACTTTCAACCCAAACCAGTCTGTGATGACCCTACGAACTTTTCTTCCTTGGCTGGCTATGTGCCCCGACTATACCTTTTTGAAGCACCCCATGGTCATTACCCTTGATCTACTGGGACGTTCTGGTCCCAAATCTGCTTTTAAAGTGCAACTGCAAAATGAACCAAGTCCTGTCCTTTCACTGTCACTGCAATGGGCAGCAAAACCTCAGCCTGGACAGTGGAGACAAGCCCTTAACCCAGACTGTTCCTGGAGTAATGAGTATTTATTCTTAATAAGTCCTGTAACTTTTAAAAATCTGGGGGATTTTTGGGGGGCTGGAGTGGGACAGGGAAGAAAGAGAGCAGAATGAGAGATCATTTCTCTGTGAGATCTGACTTCAGGCTGGCTTAAGCACTGACCTCCACAGCTGTGCTATGGGGAAGTGCAGCCGGCTTCTCTGGGTCACATATGGTTTGGGTTTGGGATTTTCTGGAGACTTTGTGAGTTTTTCCTATTGCTTTGTATACTTGTGCCTTCAGAAAGAAAAATTCCCCACCCTGCCTTCATATTTCCCTTCTGCAGCAGCAGAGAATGGGTGTTAAAGCTCATGCCTCCAGCTTCACTTAAAGCTTCATAAACTATAATACCCACTTTATTCCATTACCATTTCCATTTCTGGTCAAGATGGCTCTGAAAAAGCACAAGGTCTGAGACGTCAGAAACCTGTCTATCCCTCAGGCCTCCCCATTCCTTGCTGAATGCAGTACTCTGGCTGTGTTTAGGACACCATGTGTATGTGCTTGAGGGACCCTCTGCACATCCAGCCCCAAACCGTGTGGGCTGGACATCACTGTGGGCTGGTGCTGAACAGTCCCAGCGCAGGAGGCCTGTGCAGGAGGTGACAACCTCAAGCTGCTGTGGATCGACACTCAGGGCAGGACACCCTCAGGCACAACAGGCAGCTGGGAATAATTTGTCTGTCTAGGATTGCAATTAAACCTCAAGGGCCAGAGGTATTTAAGTGCTTTAGTTCAGGGCTTTGTGGTTTCTGGGTGTGCAGCTGAAGGCACCTTTGGCCTTGACGTCTTGGTGGTGCATTCAAGGACAGAAAGGGATGTTGGTGTTCCTTCAGGGAGATCCAAGACATTCACATCATTGCAGCAGTAGGATTTATTTCACTTGGACTGTCCATAGCATATTTAGCTCTACCAAAGTTCATCACTGATCAGCCATAAGTGCCCAAGGGAGTGTGGGTGTTCCTGGGACATGATCCCCCTCACATAACGTGGACATGTGATGTCGGACAAGAGGACTCACATTCCACATTGCCTGTTCCTGCCCAGCCCTACCAAGGCTGCAGGACAGCCCTGGCACAGGATCCCACTCCACAGGGTCTCTGTCAACCTTAGCCCCAGCCTTTGGTCCACCACCATAAAAGAAAAGCAAAATATTATTACTTGTAGTATTCAAGCTAAAGAAATTTGAAGAGAATTTCCATTTTGAAGAGGAAAATGTACTTGCCACAACAATAGCATTTTTCTAGTTTGACATTTCAACTCCTTTTTCTTTTTCTTTTCTTTTTCCCCAAAGCTTGAAAGAAGGCAGAGGAAAAGAAGAGCTCTCCTTCCCAGCTTCCAGCAAAATTCAAATGGAGGACCTTGCCTTTCCCACCAGCTGTAGGTAGGTCAAGTGGTGTATGTGCTCTCAGGGACAGGGCTTACAGTGCAGAAAATGGGGCAAGTCTCCCAATGCCCCTGGCTGGGCAGGAGAGGACATGGAACGGGCTGTGTCTCTGCTCTGACACTGATGCTTTCCCCATGCTTGGGACCTGCACTGCCTCAATCACACCAGTCTGGAAAAAAGCCCAAACCCTACCCCGAGGAAATCACAGCTCTGCTGGTTAAAAGGAGCCTCGAAATATTTTCTCCAGATCAATTTCAACTCCTAATCAAAGACAGCTACAAAGGTAAACTCTGAATTTAAACCAGACCTTAAACCCACAAAACATTGTTCAGCTGGACAGCATTGTAAGAGTGGAAATGTTAGAGAAGCTGGGGAACAGCCAGCTGTGGTCTGTGTCTGCCCAGGCCAGCGTGTTCCACCCCACCCATATGGGGCAGGGGGCTTTCTGCATCTTCACCTGCTAAAAATATCCAAGGCTGAAAGTTGAACGAAATTAAATATTTAGCAGTTGCACGAAGGCACCTTGGGATGAAAGTGTTATGGATACAAAGCTGTCATCTTATCCCTTCATCATCATATTTTTTATGTAGCAGACGTGTGTCTTGTTGGCAAGACAACTTCTCTGTTTTAAACCAGCCTCATAAATCTCATTAGGATGCCTTTTCTAAACCATCTGTGCAAAAAACCAGGAACAGGCACCTACTGGACATCACGCCAGGTTCCTTAGGGCTCTTCTCACCAAAGCTCTCAGCAGGAGCTTGTTGGACACTTCCCATTGGGATGTTTCATGATGCCTCCCGAGATACCGACAGCAGCACCAACACACACACCTGGCTTCACTAGAGAGGCTCCTGCTGACTTTAAACATGCACCGGGTTTTGTCCAGAGTTTCCTTCCCCACTATAAACACAACAAACCAAACTCATTCATCAGCTTGTGGCCATGGAGAGCTCTAAACTGTCAAACTTCTCTGCGTGTTACTCCAGTTTGGGCAGCCTGGGTGGACAAACAGGACTTATAATTTGCAAAGCTGCTCAAAGTTTAGGCCAGCCCTTACACATGCAGTGCAATGGCCACCACTCTGGATGTGCCACCAGAAGCTCCTTCCCCTGGGAAAGGAGGATGGGCTGGACATCATGGGGTCAGGTTTTTAACTAAGATTCTTTGATCACCTCGAGGCAGAATTAAATCAAACCCAACTGGTTTCCTTGAAGCAGAGCAGAGCTGTGGGAAACACACAGTTAGGATATTTTTTTAAAAATGCACAGTGTTGTATTTCTGGGGAATCTTTAAGTCAAACTGATTAAATAATGATTCCCTGTAGTGATTTACCCTTTCAAATACCCACTCAAGGAGTAATTCAGCACACTGGCAGCCCAACAGGCTTACTGCACATCTCACATGAGCATGCAGGACTTTGACATACCCTCACAGAGGCAATGCCTCCCTCTTCAACAGCACAACCAATTTAATTTAGTGTTGGCTTTGCTGTCCCATATACAATTTTTGTTTTTCAAGCACACCACCTCCATGACATTTGGTGGCATCTGGCCCACAGCTTCTTCTCAGGGGGTCCCATCAGCCTCTGGAGCAGAGATATATCTCATTTTCCTGGCAGCAGAGTCCGTGGGAGCTGCTATCAGCCTTGTCCAAGTGCTGGAAGGGAGGGATGGGGGGCATGGAGGGAGGGGGGATGGATGGAGTCCACCCTGTGCCCCACAGGCAGCCCATCACCTTCATGTGCATGTGCCTCCCAAATGAACACAACCTGTGAGCCTCTTCAGAGCTAAAAGTGGCATCTTCACGCCAGGTACAGGTTTGCAAGAGGTCAGATTTTTAAAGGGAACTCGGATCCCTCTTCCTGGAGCTCACTCACCACACATCGGTGAAAACAGTCCAGAAATAAGGATTTGGGGGTAAGGAAGGGCAGCATTTGTTTGAATAGAAACACTTTCCAGCCCTGGTTCTACTGGGAGAAGGCATTTCCATTGGTGAGAGTGGCAGCATTGCCTGGAGGCAAAGGAGACTCCCCATGGACCCAACGAACTGGGTTTGCTCTGTGGGGCAGCTCTGTCACCTCTCTCTCTCTCTTGTCCTCACTTGCTACACACTGGTCACAGGGGCAAAAGGATTAAAGGGAATTAAAAAGGGTGCTGTACTTTGGTCCCTGGCCTACAGCATCCCCAGAGCCTCTGGGAGGCAGAGGGCAGGGATACTCAGCTCTAAGCTTTCCCCTGCCCATCCCAAGTCTTCCTGCAGAGGCATCAGCGGGGCTGAAGGGCCACGAAGGACCACAGTTCCTCTTTACTGGTGAAAGCGGTTTTTCCAGACCATGAATGATGGTGATACCAAGCTTGGTTGGTAAGGTTGCATTTACGTACTTGTGCCCAGGGTGTCATGTGGGCCCCTTCCCTCCTCACAGCACACACCAGCAGCACACGTGTCTGATGCCAGTGGGTTTAGGAGGCATGTGCAGGGCCAGGCTGCCAGCAGAGCTCCTGAAAGGTGTTTTTTGGAGGCCATTTATCCAGTTAAACTAAATCCAGCTCCCTCTCAACCAGCAGCAGGCACCATACCCCCACAAATGGCTTTTTGGAAGTTGCCCACCCCCACATCTCCAATGCTTCAGGATTTATCAGGTCTTGGGGGGCCACAGCCACTTTTGGAGATGCTCTCTGGGAGACAACAGTGGGTTTACTGTTTTTCTCACCAATTTCATGTGCCAGGGTGTGAGGTCAGTTATTTTCTCCCACTGGCATTGGTAGGACATGGCTTTTGGGAGCAGAGGAGCCTGTTCACACACCCAAGCTCCTACCCTGTCTGCAGCAGAAATACCCCACAGTACCCAGAGCCTCACACAGTGGTACAGGAATGCTCAAAAGCATCCCTTGCTGCTTTATTTATTCTGGGCATAAACACAGCTGGCAGCACTCTTCAGTGGGTGGACAGGTTTCCCCCAGTAACCACGTGCCTCTGCCCAATTAGTGCCACACCACCAGAGTGGGGAAGGAGCACCAGCCCCCACGGCCACAGAGCCAGCTCAGTGTAGCCTGTGGCTACATAATGCATCACACCTCTCCTGCTTCTGCTATCTCGGGTTAGCTGAACCCCATAAATATTTCAATAGGCTCTGCCTGCTCAGGATACTATTAATTTTGGAGTCCCTATAATCCAATTCCTTTTCCTCCAAGTGGGTGGTGATTATTAATTTCACAAGCTATGCTTCCACTAGCTCCTTCCTAGTCCCTTGTGGCTAAGGAATATTAATCCACATTCATCCTGTCATTCAGCTGCCCAGGAGACTCTGGTGTGAACAGTATTATTATTAATACCACTGCTCCACACGTGGTTATAGCAACTTAAAAGGCATGCGGGTGGGCTGCAAAGGTCATTTGCAGAAGAGCACCTCAATGCTGATGCTCAGAAAAATAAAATAGGGCCCAGGAAGTGCTTTTTGTAGATGTTTCTCCAAGTTCTGGGCCTAGTGATGCTGTCCTACCTTGCCAGGGTACAGGGGACACACCTGTGAAGGTCCAAAAGCAGGAGATGAGCTGCAGCCTTGTCCCAGGCATTCCTGGAAGCCAGGAAAGAGCAAATACTTTTGTCCTTTTGGGGAAATTGGGAGGAAAAAAAAGTGAAAAATCCAAACATGGTCTCTCTATTTAAATAAATTGCCATAATGCTGTGGAATGTAATCACTTTTGACACTTCAGCCTTATTATCAAATTTGCTTGAATTAAGCAATTCATTTGTGTTCTGCTGGAAAGGCAGAGGGTGGAAGAAGGCAGCTGTTGCACTTCTTTGCAGAGCAAAAAAGCCTTTCCCAGCCAGCCAGGTTTACTCAGACAGGCAAGACGCATTTCAATCAAGTATCTCATGGAGGGGTTTTGACAACATATCAAGGTTCCCTTCAACGTGGGGCATTAAATGGCAGGGAGATAAACAGAAGAAAGAAAGGCAAGAAATGCAGCATTACATAACAAACAGCCCTCGAGGTCTCCCGCTCGCAAGAAAGGGTCAGGGCATCCACCAGAGGAAGGAAGGGGCAGGGGGTGAGGCAGCACAAGAGGAACCTCCATGGATCACAGGCTAAATATGTGCAATATCCACCCTGGTGCTGGCAGCCAGAGTTCACACCCCCCTGACTGCTGGGCACTGGCAGGGCTGCTCGGGGGGCTCCTGAGGAGCAGAGCATCTCCACAGCTGCAAAAACTCCCCATCACCCTGTTCCTCTCTCGCAGCCAAGCGAGAGCCAGCCTCACACCTGAGCTTGTCTTGTTTGCACAGGGGTTGTCACACAAGCCACAGTGCAAAGAGGCCCCTTGTCAAGAGGGTGAAGGCCACAGCATCTGAAACCAGAGTGTATTTCAGTTTTGTTACTTTACACTTTTGGCAGCTAAGATAGGCTGGAGGCTTCACAGATGTAATGCTTTCCCAGTTTTTCCTCCTAGAAGAATGTAGCCTTCCCAAATTGTCAGCACTTCAGCCAGCACAGCCCCAGCAAAGGCACCAACACAATCACAAAAGCAGAGGAGGGAAGGATTACTCCCTCCCAGACCTTGTCCTGAAATGTCTCAGACAAGAAGTCAAATCCCAGACCTGCCAAGTCCCACTTCGGGTGGCAAATTCTTGGTCTTCTGGATTTTGCACAGCATGGGCTGCCAGATGTCCCAAAATCCCAACCCCACAGCCCCTGCTTGCACAGGGTGACTTGGCACAGAGCAGGGACCCAGCTGGGATACATCAGCCTTGCAGTGTGGATGCAGGCAGCTCTCACTGCGGAAGGAGGGAAGGAGGGGAGGGTTGCAGCCACTCCTTTACCCTCCCAAAGAATCATAGAAAAGTTTAGGTTGGAAGGGACCTTTAAAGTTCATCTAGTCCAACCCCTCTGCAGTGAGCAGGGACTCAACTAGACCAAATTGTTGTTCAGAGACCCATCCAGCCTGACCTTGAATGTGTCCAGGGATGGGGCATCCATCACCTCTCTGAGCAACCTGTTCCCTAAATAATAACCAAACAAGTACTCACTGTTGCCAGTAGCCTCCTGGTAGATGTTCACTGAAAGCCACCCCCTTCCCAGCTATTCCTACCAACAAGGTGAACTCAAGGCTTCTGATCTCAGCCTTTTCCTCCATCCCTGCCTGCAGAGCCCAGACATCAGGAATTAATTAGTTCCTCCTGGTTTTAAGCCTTTCTTTGGTTTCTGTTCAAGTCCCCATCACCTGAGCACAGGAGGTTCACGTGAGCTGCCACAGTGGAGCTCGAGTCAAACCGTTCCTCTGCAGCAGAAAAGCTCTGCTAGATGGTTTAACGTAACTCATTGTAGTAGTACTGGTTCATTGGCTTCATTGAAGCCACTGTAAGGTTTCCAGACCTTCTCCAGAGGTCTGGAGAAGAGCTGTGTCCTGGGCTGTCATGTCACAGGAGCACCTGAACTCTGCACTGCTCACTCATGATTTGAGCTATGTGAAACACGCTGTCCACCCATACCAACATTTTGACAAGTGGAGCTAATCTGGGTGACTCTGTTGCTGATATTAGTGTTTTGGATACCGTGCCCTGCTCTAAATGAGCTTAACTGCAATTCATGCACGTTGCAGATTAATGGTAGGTGGAGAAAGGAAGATGATTAATGTCGGTATCTGTGCTGCTGCAAAGCAACGGGCAGACTCCGGGCAGGCTGGATGGGGCCTGGAGCAACCTGGTGTAGTGGAAGGTCTCCATGCCCAAGGCAGAGTGGTTGGAATGAGGTGGTTTTTGAGGTCCCTTCCAACCCAACGCATTCTGTGATTCTATGACTCTTCCACTTCAGTCCTAACAGAGCGATCTCCTCCCCTGCACCCGCTCCTGAGAGCACAGGCACGTGGCAGGGCACTGCCAGACAGGCTGCTTGTCTCTCAGCAAGTACTCTAACCAATTACACATATGTGAGTACACTGCAAATTCTTTACAGCTCCAGTAAATCAATTTTTCATACAGCAGGAGGAAAAACTCAATGCACTGGCAATAATGCTTCAAACCTTTCAGCACTTCTCAGCGCAGCACTCGCTCTGGGGTTTCCCACAGCAGCCCACACCAAGCCTGCTGGAGCTCAAGAAGTGTTTGGACAATGCTCTCAGGCACAAGGTACGATTTCTGGGGTTGTCTTGTGCAGGGCCAGATGATCCTTGTGAGTCCCTTCCACGTCAAGATACTCTATGATTCTGTTATTCTCCTTCTGTGGGTGTTGGGATGGAGCCATGAACAGGAACCCCCTCAGGGCAGCAGGTTCAGGGGCAGCATATCCTGTACTTGGCATATACTTTATATAAAAAATAGAGGGATCAAGTGAGGGGCTAAATCTTATCTATCCCCTTAAACCATAATTTTTCTGCTGAGTCCAGTACAAATACAGTTGTACACAGGGAAGTCTTTTTTTTTCCTGCTCGTGAGCGATACCTGAGGGAATGAGATGGGTTTGAGAAGTGATTTAGAGCCTAAAAATTATTATTTTAAGTGATACAGGCCTCTAGAAATTCGAAACACATCGAACCTCATTTATATTTGGGTTCTTGTATATGTAAGTGATATTTCAATAACATTTGAGACTGATTCTGATGCTCATTATGGGGTGGAGTGGGTCAGTGGAGACCATACAATGTCTAGGAATCCTTCTGGGGAAAAAGGGGAAACAAAGCCTTCAATCCCTCATCTTGTGACTTCTCTTGTAAGATTATTAGGAAGTCCAAGAAACCTGTTAAGCTGTGCCTGGGACTTTGTGAAGCCCCTATTTTGACATGGGTTGCATGGACAGGCACGGAGACCTTCATCTTCAGTCCTACATGTGCTCTCTGTCCTGAGCCTGCCCTGAGCACCCAGCCACAGGACTGCTGCATCTCCCTGTTTTAATGCGACTTGACCCATTTCAGGAGTCTTGAAGGATGGAGGTGCCAGTCCAACAGGGAAGCTCTCCTTTGGGTCCAGGAATGTGCTAAAGCTCCCTCTGAAATGACACTGCCATTCATTAGGGAGTGAGAACATGTCCGTAAGTGTTGGCCTTAGAGATATTTAAGCAGCTGATCATTACTTCTACATGTAAAAGGCAATAAAAAGGAAAAATTAAGCCAAGACTGATGATCTCACTTGCTTTATTAAGAGAGCCATTAATTCTGGCATGATGTGGGTTGATAAGGCCTGCTTGCACACGAGCACTGTTATTGTCAGCAGCAGTCATAGGGAATTGCTGGTTTGGCTCCAGCCTGGATGGTGCAGCACACAGGGGGAGATCAGGGCTCCTCAGCACCCAGACCCAGACTCCTCCTCTCATGGGGTCTGCACTCTGAAGAGAGGAAGGAAGCAAAGCTTGGAGGTATAAAGTGGGAGTTTAATCTTATTTTACAGGCAGGGAAGGGGAGGTCTCAGGGTTAAAGAGAATATTTGGGAAAAGCTTGAATCCAGTCCTTTTTCCCCACAAAAGGACAGAGTTCCTTTGCAAGCCTGAGCTAATTCAGGAATTTTCCTGCTGAATTGCATTGTGGTTGTAGCCCAGTTCTTTAAACCCTGGCTTGGTGTCCCTGTTAGAGATTATAATCCTAGTCTAACTCAGCATTAATCCACGGTAGATTGCAAAATACTTTTTTGTTTGCTCTCTAAAATTAGCAACAACAAAACACCCTGTTGCTATCACAGTAGGGACAGAGCAAAATGCAGCAAATAGCACCGGTTGCAAGAGCAGACCCTTTTCTGCTCAAGTACACTCTGGTTTTGGCATCAGAAACAACACTTTCATGGACTTCCAGGTGTTAAGAGGCTGAGTAAACACTGGTTTCCTTTGGCCTACCTCTCTGCTGCTCCGAATGGAAATGCACTGGTTTATGCAGCGTGTCCAACGCAGGGCCAGAAGGGGTGCAGTGTCCTGCACCTCCTGCTCTCTTTGCCCACTGTATTAGGCATAGAAACAGTTGTATGTTGTCTCCATGCCTTTCCAGTGCCTGAGGAATGTTTTATTAAGCATATTACAGCCATAACACTGTCTTGTTGGGATATTTCCAGGCAGTTAGCATCTTGCTGGATCAAATACCTTCAGCTTTGGCTGTGGCCCTCAGTCATCTAATTGCCAGGAAAAATACCCTCTCTGTGGGCAGCAACAGTCTAATTAGTGAAGCTTTTCCTGGGCATAGGATTGGGAGACTTGTTTTTTAAGAAGCACCTTTACCCTGCCCAGCCATGCCCATAGCACTGAGGGGTGGTCACAGCAGCACTATGTCCAGGTAAGGCAGCCCAGCAAGCACCAGATACTGCTCTCACTCACTCAGCAGGAGATGATGGGATTCCTGAGGAGTGCGAATGTCCTAAAAATTAATGTTTTGCACTCTAAACTGTACCTTTGGTGCACTAGTCTCCTGCCAGACAGGTTTTGCTGCATCAGCCATGTGCTGATCATGGACTAAGCCACAAGGAAGCTTGTCTGATGGTGGCTGTGAAGCTGGGTGAGCTTAAAGGACCAGAGGATTCTGGTACCCAGATTTCCATCAGTTTGTGCCCTCAAGGCCCTCTCAC
Organism: Oxyruncus cristatus; assembly: GCA_013399855.1. Taxonomy (NCBI): domain Eukaryota; kingdom Metazoa; phylum Chordata; class Aves; order Passeriformes; family Cotingidae; genus Oxyruncus; species Oxyruncus cristatus. Next base: position 402,323 of record VXAY01000611.1, on the reverse strand, counting down.
AGCAGTAGGTGAGTGGGGATGGGAATGTCCCTGAGCACTCAGGAGGGTTCAGCCATGTCTCTGGTGAAGCTGCTCACGCCATACCTGGTGCAGCTGCACTGCCCAGTGTGCTGCCAGAACCTTGGCATACCTGGAGCTGGCATGTCACAGGGCTTTTTTGTTAATCTTGATGCAATGTACCTCCCTCCAGCCATGTACAGTGGTACTCTACAGTAATGTCATGGAAACACTGATTTCTCCTGATATCCCTTTTGGGAGTCCTGCTCACCTTGCTTCACCCAAAAGGGGAGATGAGGTAAGGAAAGGCCAAACATAAGACCTTCACAACAAATCCCCATGTTGAGCTGCTCTCCAAAAACCTCACTGCATTTAGTGGCAACAAAGGAAGAAGAGTAGGTTTGGATTGGATATTGGGAAGAAATTGTCCCCTGTGAGGGTGGGGAGGCCCTGGCACAGGTTGCCCAGAGAAGCTGTGGCTGCCCCATCCCTGGAAGTGTCCAAGGCCAGGTTGGATGGGGCTTGGAGCAACCTGGGCTGGTGGAAGGAGGTTGGAACAAAATGATCATTGAGGTCCCTTCCATCCCAAACCATTCTGGGATTCTGTGAAATACAATTCTCCAGGGTGCTTTTTCTGGAGTTAGAATTCAGGTTCCTATAGGGAAAAAAGGCATCCGCAGAGTAGCTGGGGACAAAACTCTTATTAAAATGGAGTGGAGCTACAGCTCTTCTTGCTATCCAGGCATGGAGAAGGTCATTGATAGAAAATCCCAAGCCCTTGCTCTGCCATGCAGCAGACTCCAGGTTCACTCAGCCTCTCCTCCAGCTCTGGTGCATGTAGAGAGAGGAGAACATGCAGTATCACAGCACCCACGAACTTACAGAGGGTAAATTACAGAACGTATGGAACTGAAAATTATCACTCAATAGTGCTGACCCAATCCATTCATTATTTAGTGATTTCATTGATAACTGCAGCAGAAAGCTGACAAAAGCACAGCCCTTGCCTATAAACCACCTTTTCCTCTATTTATTAAGTATGGTGACACAACATATTGAACTGAATATACTGGAATGCAAATAGGGCATACTTTAGCATACAGGTAATTATTGCATTTAATAACTATTACTGCTATAGGTGTCTTAATTTAGCACCACTCATGTGAACAGAGGCAAAACAGGGTGTAAACACATGCTGGTGTGAGCAGCTGCTCCTGTTAACACACATGAATCCCTTCACCCCAGCAGAGAGGAAGGGAGGACAGCAGCTGCTTCATGCTTCCCCATCGTTATATTCACCTTTCTCAGTGCTCCACCCCAGCCCCAGTCACTACTGTTGCTGAACAGGGTCACAAGGGTCACAACTCAGCCTGTCTGGTCACTCACTCCCAGGGCTGTCCCACCACAGCCAGCTCATCAGGTTGAGCTGCAAATCTATCACAGAATATCAAACCAGCAGGAATGAGGAAGGAACCGCAAAACACTTCACTGGCAGTAAATAGGTTTTGTATTTGTTTAGGAAAGGTAGTGGGGGTGATTTGTTACTATTTGTCTGTCCTTTGAGGAAACCCTTGTTCTGTGTGTTTTCCCCTGCATTGGTTTTGGTGGTCCAGTGCTGACAGCTCGGCGTGGTACCACCTCAGTCAGTGCCAAGGGCTCTCGGGGAGCAAAGCTGGCCCAGGCTTGGGGCATCTCACTGAAACCCCCTTCAGTGTAGCACCAGGCAGCCACCTCAGTTCATCACTGCTCCCTACATCCCACTGTGAGTGATTCTCACTTTCCCACTTCCTGAGTGAACAGCCCATGTTTCTTTTTGGAATATCCCAATGGGGCTGCAGAGCAGGAGAGTGCCCAGAGGAGCAGAGGGGGCTGGAGGCACCAGGAGCCCTCACAAGCCTGGTGTAATGCATATAGGAATGCAACTGCTGAAGCTCCCTAGTACCCAGCTGGGCCTTCCTAAAACAAGGTGTTAAGACACAAGGAAGTTTAGAGGCTTGTAGAACATCCTGTTGTTAAACAGGTGATGCTGCACCAGCAAAATATTTTGGGAGCTTTGATGCTGGTCACAGCTGTGTCTGGAAGAGGGTTATTCTGCTCCTTAATGTCTCTTGTAATCTGCATTGATGTTGTGCTGATGCAGGTGCTGACAGTGTCTCTTCCCTCTTCCTTCGCCACCCCTGATCCTCTCCCCCCTCAGCCCTACTGCTGAATAAATTGCAAGACCAGGGTTCTCGTCCTGCAGAAATTCGTATTCGTATTTGTTAGGAAGCACTGAGATTGTGTTAGACATCCAGATTACGGGTACAATTTGAATGGCAATACATTTTGACAAGATGCTATTATGTATTTATTTGCACAGGGTATAATAAAGATGACAATCAACAGATTGTGTCAGAAGTGGGGATGTTCAGAAAGGATTCCAATTTAGCAGAAGAGCTGGCGCCTTGTTAACTTCTGACATCTGAAGACAGGTCCCAGATTCTCTCAGGTTGCCTTGGCCAGCCTGACACACCAGTTCATTTATCTCATCCTGGTACAATGGTCACAACTAACTGTTTAATGCTTTGGAGGAATAAGATGTGAGAGAGACGTAAACGTTCACAGCAACCCTATTTCAGCTTTCTTCTGCTCCTCCCTGCCTCAAGAGGTCCAGGTCTTCAAAGCGGAGGTGACCCTGTGACAGTGCCGCAGATGGAGGAACCCCCACATCCTGCCAAAAAATATTCCCACCAGAATTTCAAGGATACCAGGAAAGTTCCTTTTGAGTCTGTGTCAGTGGCTGACAGTGACTTTCAGTTACAAACATGGATTCCTATTAGCCCAAGGTGACATTGCCTGTGGCACCTTTATGGGCATTTTCACAAGAAATTCTCTGGCAAATCCTCTCTCAGAGATGAAAGCTGCTGCCATCTCACAGGGGTGCTGTATGCCTCACACGGGTATGATCCATCTGTCCAGAGATGTTCTTATCCCACGGATGGGCACTACTGTCTATCCTGCTGATATTGGTTTCTAGAGAGCAACTCGTGATGAGATGCTGTAAGTCAACACCCATGAGTCAAACCCTTGAGTGTCCACATTACTCACTTTACGGTTTCCACTGGGGAACCTGAGGCACTGAGTTTGGGTGTTATCCTTTAAATTAGGCCAATATGAACTTTTGGTCTTTAGCCACACTGAAGGCAAGCAGATGGAAATCCATGTCACTCTCTCCAGATGCACTGATGGGGATGGCAGCCCACCCAGCCAACCCAACCCTGGCACCCACTGCCATTGCTGCAGCAGGTCCCTGCCAGACCCAGCATTGCCCCAGCTTCTTGTGTTCACATGATTTTCCAAACTTTGGACTTGCCTTACATGGATGTGAAGTCCTCACTGTTCCCATAGTGTTCAAGGGAGTTAAGGCAGCATCTGGTCTTCAGTCAGGCTCAGCTTCTGTAGCTGTCCATGGGTACACCTCAAAGGAGAGCAGATAACACACCAACCTGCAGTATATTTCACTTTTCATCCTTCTAATGAATGAAGGCTAATTAGGAATTTCTAATTTCCACTGTTTATACAAAGGACTTTTGCTTTATTTCCATTTAACTCTCTGTCTCCAGACCCTGTAGGAATTCACATAGCCCCTGGTGCCTCTATGCAACAGGAAATACAATCAAATAAGGAAATTTATGTAAACCTTGGTTTTACAAGAGGAAGATGTGCTCCTCTGTGTGAGTTGGCAACGAATACTCTCTCATAATGTATTCCTCATTGCTTTCCTCTTCCTTTGCAGACAGTCAATACCCTTGGGAGACGTTAATTAGATCTGCTTCACTCTGTTTGGTCCTGAACACTGAATACAGGGGGGAGGGAAATCCCAGCAAAGCAAATTGACTCGATTAGAGTAAGAGGCCACTGAACAATTGTTCCTGTTTGTGATCACAGAGGATGATCCACTTGAAAAGCAAGCGTGAAAATGTTAAAACAACGATTTAAAAATATTTGTGCAAAAGCCCAGTTCAGAAACAGAATGTGAGTGGCAACTTAAAAGGAGCTGTTTTCAAAGGTCCCAGTGTACATACTGTGTTCTCAGAGCTTGACGCCTCTGTGTGGAGTTGTTTGAAACCACTCACTGCAGATATTCGTATTTCTAAGTAACTATTTGCATATCAAACTAATGAAGGTGATTGTGTGTACAAAGCATGTGCACTTCTGGCTGTATCTCTGTAGAACTGGCTGAACGGATTGAAAATGTACAATAAAATCACACTACATGTAAGTTGGAAAGCTGAAAACTTGGGAATTAGCTTCCCTTGGGTTTAGCTTCCCTTCCAACAGGCAGCTCACAATTACAGTAAACATCTACTGTATTTTAACTAGTCACCCCTTAGATATATACTGACCAGCTTTGAGGGCAGTGATTAGGACCAGTCTCTATCAAAACTCCCAGTTGCCTTTTTTTTAAACCAGTAAATTTCACATAAAGTCCCAAATCAGGGCCCCAGGGGACCTGTGCAAACATGAGTGACCTTATCAAATCCCAGCCCTCTGTTGTTGACCTGGCTGCAGTTAAGGTGAATGAGCACCAAAATGAAGGAAACTTGTCTCAAGTCATCAAGGAAATCGGTGAAAGAACTCAGACCCTGAGGTCCACCAGCCCCACTCAGCTGCCTTTCCTTCCTGGGATAGGCTGTTATGCAGTGCAATCCCCAAAACATGCCCCATAGGGCAGAATAAGCCTTTCTCTGTGAGGACAAACCTCTTCGAGGACTTCAGTGTCACAATTAAGACCATTTTTAAAATGTTTTTTCACATGTTAAAAGCCAAACGCATCCAGGTGTGCCAAAGGGAACTGCCCGTAGGTACCAGCGCTCCTCAGAACAGATGAGCTGTGGGCAGTTTTAACCAGATTTGACATAGGGTCAGAAGGCTCAGAGGCTCTTAACTCCTACCAGTGTTGTAACTTGGGGCATGACTTGTAGAATGGTGTCAGCTAAAGCCCAGGTCCTGTGTAATTGTCAAGTGCAAGCTTGCTGGGAAAAGCCAGGGGACAAACTCAGCCTCTGGGAGTACAATCCCATTAGAGACAATGAAATACAACATTGTCTGTGAGGTACAAAGTGCTCACTGGTATTAGGAGTAAGTCATCTCATAGGAGATACTCAGAGTATTTTACTGAAGCTCAGCACTGAGAAGCTTTGTTATTTCTAGTCAGCTGAACCAAAGGGTAATGGAAATGGCCTCTGGGATTAATTGGAAATGATGGATGTTTGCCTGTTATAAAATACCTGGTGCAGACACAGAGCAAGAGGAATTGTGTGTCCACCAGCTAAAGCTGAAGGGAGACCTTTTCCTGGGAAACTCCACCCCATCTCCTGCCCTGGACCCATCACTTTGGGTAAACACCATAAATTAACTCCTCGGAGGAGATGAGTCGGTTGGCTCAAGAGAAAACAAATCACCTGAAAATACAATTTCATGGATGCACAATGTACATGTTACGGTCTCCCTTAGTGTCACTGTTAATCCATCACACTGGCCTACATCTGCTGCCTCAGGGTGAGCCGTGCTGCACCGGCTCCATGCTCTGGCTGCAGGCCTGGTGAGGCACTCCCTCCCTCAGCCTGCTTGTTCCAGCAGGACCAAGCTGGCATCAGGACTTCTCAGGCACCTTTATTAGTTTTGGACAAAAATCATGCTCCTGTAATTCATAATTAGTGTGACAAAGGTGTCCAAGGGAGGTACTGGATGAGTCCAGTCCCATTGTGTTACCACCCTATTCTAAACCTTTCCCTCACTTTCAGGGCCAGAGCTGCTCAGCACCTGCTTTGCTTCTTCATTTTTAAGAGAACCATAGAATGGTTTGGGTTGACAGGGGCCTTAAAGCTCATCCAGTTCAAACACCCCTGCCATGGGCAGGGACACCTTCCACTATCCCAGGTTGCTCCAACCTGGCCTTGGACACTTCCAGGGATGGGGCAGCCACGGCTTCTCTGGGCAGCCTGTGCCAGGGCCTCCCCACCCTCACAGGGAACAATTTCTTCCCAATATCCAATCTAACCCCATCCTCTGCCAGTTTGAAGCCGTTCCCCCTTGTCCTGTCACTCCAGGTCCTTATCCCAAGGACCTCTCCAGCACTCTTGGAGCCCCTTTAGGCTCTGAAAGGGGCTCTAAGGTCTCCCCGAAGCCTTCTCTTCTCTTAACAGGCAATCCCAGCCCTGTTAGCCCATCTTCACAGGAGAGAAGTATTTTTTATACTTTTCTATACTTGTGTATATATACACACACACACATATTTTTCTATATATTTTTCAATAGATATAATTTTAAAATATATATATTTTTCTATATAGATAAGTATATATAGTTTGCATATATATAGAACATGTATATATTATATACACAGTATTTTTCTATACTTGTTTCCCATCAAAGCTTTGTACCAGCAGCCACCGCCCCTCTGGGGTAGGATTAAATCCATATTTGTCTGAGCCCTTATTAACAAGTTTCAAAATGCCTCTTGGAGGGCTGGAGCCCCAGCCCAGCTCGGCAGTGCCTTCCCACTCCTTGAGAAAACCCTGAAGATGCTGCTCCCTTGAAGGCAGCAGGGCCATTAGAAGAGCTGGCTGCATGCTTTTGCTGTTGCTTTCCAGAGCCAGGCACAAATACTTATTTCAAAAGGAATGCCGAAGGGCAGTCCTTAAGAAAATAAACAACCCACTCCAAACCCGAAAGGAAAGGCTGGGTCCTCTGGAACAAGCTCAATGCTGGAGAACAGGGTGAAAAAGTAGCATCACCCTCAGGCTCAGCTTTGATTTTATCAAAGCTTTTTGTTGTAGGGGATTATTTTAGTGTTTCTGGGATTTCTTTCTCTTGGTTTTTTTTTCCCACTAGTAAGCTATCAGTGTTCCTGGGCAGAGGGCAAAAGAGACAGAAACAACGAGGATTATATTTGCACTTTCCATCTTGGCCTTTTACATTTCTGCTTCCTCATCAGGGCACACTTAATTCCCAAAGCTCATTTCTTCTGAAAACAGGCACATCCACTCTCAAGAGCACTGCACTGTGCTGGTCCCACAAATACCATCTTCCAGCTGTGCCTGCAGCCTCTGTGCTGATGCGAGGTGGGCTGGCACTGGAGCACAACCAGCCTTTCCAGAGCGCTGCTCTGCATGTGGACCTTCATGGACGTTGGTCCGGCCATTCCTGAAGATGCCCTTTCATCTCTGAGGCTGACACCGCATCAGTTCTGTTCCTGGCATGGAGTTTGTCAGAAATATCACATTTAAATTTCCATGCATTCCCCAGCCCCTTGATTAGCTGGATGTTCTTGTGTTTTGCCTTTTTCAGCATTGCTCGTTCACCTCCTCTTGTACCCCCAAAGTCCCACTAACCTCTGGGGAAAGGGATGCAATCTAGCCAATAAAAACAGGAAATACTGAAAAGGTCAAATCACAAAATTATAATAAATTACCATAATTCAGAGTGTAAATCAGGCATTAAAATGATGATACGTTGCAAGACAGAGAGTGACATTGGACCTAAAAATGGCACAACGTTAATGCAGTCTGAGGTCAAAGATCTGACTGGGAAATGGTAAACATTTTATAACTACACCCTTATCCCTATAATTGTGTGATGTTCTGAGACTGTCACATCAGGGATTACTGGAGGATGGAGCAGCACATTGAGCTATGATTTATTTTCCATACTAAAGACTTCCAAGCCAACAAGTAGGGGCAATTGAACACAGAGATACCAGCAGCACCAGATAACCTTTAAATGGTTACCTCAAGCCTTCAACAGCTCACTGATTGGAGAGGGTGACATTTATGCTGTGTGATGTGATAGCATCTTTTGAGCCTCTCCCTGTGGCTGGGGCAGGGGGCACTTAATGCAATAATAATGGCATTTACAGGGATGGCAGGAAGGTCCTACTGTATGGGGGGCTGGGGCTCTGTGGGAGTGCATCCTTCCCTTCCCCCCACCCCCACTCCTTGGGCCACAATATGATCTCAGAATTGCTCATTAGGCCTTGGCCTTGACGAACAGCGCGTGGACTGAGCTCCTGTTGAGCTGATCAGAAACACTGGCTGCTCCCAGGAACTGGTGCTGTTTAAAGAGCTCCTGCTTTTTTAACAAACAGCCTGGGAAACTTAATTTTCTTGTCTGAATAACAACCCAAGGGGAATAAGGTTTTTGCTATTGAGCTTTCAGAGAAAGTTACCAACCCAAATTATGGCCAGGATGGAAAATTCCCATGACTAAAGCCCACTCTCTTGCAACCCTACAGTGGTGCTGAGTGAGACCCTTTGAGCTCTCCTGGGCCGCAGCAGCTGTGACAGTGACCTTTGAGTGGGGCCTCTCAGAGCTCAAGAAATCTCAGGTTTGCTCTGTTTGGAGGATCCTGCTGAACGACGACGACGGAGCCGGGGCTGATCCTCCCACTCCTCGAACCCCTCACCCATCGAGAAGGTGCAAAGGCACCCGATGGGAGCCCTTCACTGAACTCGAGGGGCATTTTTCACAAGTACCTTGTACAGACTCTTTAGGTTTGTGCATGTGCAAGTGTGAATATGGCACAGCAAATGTACATGAATATTGCTCTCCTGGATTCTTAAGTAGTTTAGATTTGTAAGTAAGTCAGGCCTGTGAATTACTGTTGTGCTGCAGTAAATTCTATATGACTCTTTTGTTAAGCTGTTTAACTGAAGCTATGCATTCAGTGCTTTTACATTTAAGTGCTGTTAAACCTTTACGCCTAAACTGAATATTGTGCCTCAGTGGGAGGGTCTCCCTTATTCCTTTTTTCTCTGAGCCTAACTATCCTTACCCTTTGCTCCACCCCCCATCCCCATCCCCCAGGCTCCACATAGATAATTTTTGGGTGGATTCTGGTTTTATATTGATTAATTGTAGATTTTAGTTTGCTTTTTCTCTGTGTATTAACTATCTAGTAAGTAGTAGAGTGAACCCTGCCAATGAACTTTGTCGTGCTTTCATTTTTATATTAAATCTGCTTTGTTGATATTGTTGCCAGTGATTCTTTAAGCGAACTTAAACCACTGATTTGTGACAGGCTGACACCATGCTTCCTCCTCAGGTATCTTGAGTGACTTTGGATACTTCAGGAATTAGAGATACAGATCCTGCCCTTTGTTTTAGTTAGTTAAATACGGTTTGGTGGTCCTTTATTAGTTAGAGTTTCAAATAGAGTAATAGTTAAGCTGGATTGGGGAAAAAAATAAAAAAGGTGCCAATAACAAAGGAGAAGGGTAAATTACTGCCTTCCTGGCACTGGCAGAGATATCCCACCTGGCCTGATGGGCTCATTGATTGCCATGTTACAGACAGTCTGCTAATCTCCCTCCAGCATCTCTTGACTATCTTTGCACAGTGAAATACAGACAAGTGCAAAGCATGGATGAGCTCTGAGAGAATCTCCATCCCTACAAGCTGGTGCATGTGCCAAAAAATCTAAGCAGAACACCAGATTACATGTTGTCGTGGGTTTACTCTGGGCTAATTCTTTTCAAAACCTTTTACACAATTGCTATAAGATGAGAGAAGTTTTATACAGACAAAAGAGACTTGATGTGGGGGAATAATATTAAATTTATTACTAGCAGGATAAAAAATAAAGAATAATATATACAACAATTCTAACTAGGTTTTCTTATGAAGAAAATTTTATGTATTTACAAAATTGTCCCTCCCGCCTTGTATCCGTCTAGGAGGAGAAAAGTCTCTTCTCTACTTTCAGGGTTACAGTTCCTCTAAATCAAATTTGCGGCACTTGAAAGTTTTCTTCTATTATCTCTGGGGCGACAGCTCCGATCAGCCGGAGCTGGAAACCTCTCTCTTTCTCTCTGCTGCATGTCGGCCTCAGGACCGGCCCTGCTCCTCCCTGCTGGGCCAGGACATGAGGCTGGGGGGTACTGAGGCCTAGTGAGGTCCTCCATGGACTGCAAGGGGACACCTTGCTGCACCATGGTCTTCACCCCTGTTGCAGGGGATAATGGCATTGAGTCCATCCCCTGTTTCTTGTGGGGTCCCTTCTCACAGGAGACAGCCTTGGATGAGCTTCTCCAGCGTGAGTCTACCCTCGGACAGCAGTTCTTCCATACTCTGCTGTCCTTTAGTAATTCATCCTAATAATTCATCCTAAATGAATTACACCAGCATAAATCCCTCACTGGGATCACAAGTCCTACCCGGGACACTTGCTCCAACATAGGTTTCTCTCTCCAAGGGCCACAGGTCTCCATCAAGACTCTGTTTCATCTTAGGCCTCCCACGGAGTTACAGCTTCCCCCATGCACTCCTCTGCTCTGGCACAGGCTCCTCCATGAGCCGCAGGAGGGTCTCCTCACTCCAAACAATCTTCCACAGGTGGCAGGGGTTTTAGTTTTTAAGTCTTTTCCCCTGCTGGAGGGGGAGAGGGGGCACCCCCCAGGCCTCTCCTCCCCACTCCTGCTACACTGACCTTGGAGGCTCCGTTGCTACCTCTTGTTCTCCTCCGCTCTCCTCTGGGCTGGAATTTCTTCTGTGCAATTCATTTTCTCTTCCATTTTCTTAAACATGTCATTTGCAGAGGCGTTACTAAAACTTGTGATTGGTTTTGCTCTGGAAATCTACCTGGAATTAATTATTTTTCAACCCTGGGGGGGCTGGTAAACCCACGACACATGTACAGGTCCAACCTTCTCCAGTCATTCATGTGTTTCCATAGCTTCCCAAAGTGCTGGCTAGCCCTTACCATGCCCATGAACATTGATGAAGATGCCCCAGGGCTCAGCAGTGAAAGTTCACTCACATTTCCTGTCTCCAGCTCTTTTCTCCAACCCAGAACATCCCTGCATCAGGGTGTGCTGTGGCCAGGGATGTGTTGATCCCTTCGTGTTCTTGGATGATCCATTTGCTCCCCGTGTGCTCTGGAAGAGTCCTCAGGCATGAGAGGACACCAGTTTAGGCTTGTCCTTTATCAAACCTGACAGAGGAACTTTTGAGCCTGAAAATTTTTTTTCCAGTTGTACAAGTTTCCTGTCCCGGGGGAAGCAGGTTCCCCAGTCCCAGGGATATGGGGTGGGGACACCTCCCCACCTTGAATGGCTCCTGGGAAGAATCTGTGGTGGTTCCTCTCTATTTCCCCAGCGCTCATGTCTGCAGCCCTTGCCAAGGAGCTCCCAAGGAGCAGAGAAGCCACATCCCCCCTGGAGACTCTGCAGCCTGAGGGCCTCAAGAGGAAGAGCTGCTCCAAAATGAGCTTTCTCCATCATGCCATCTTTCTGATTTCTTTGATAAACCCAAGATATAAGCGGTAAGCAGCAGGGATGACTGTTCTTCTCTGCTTACCATGGGACAGTAACTGCTGGTAGCAAAAAACTCCTGCCCCTCTTCTCTCTGATTAGTAACAGGGGGATGGGAAGAGAAAAAAAATGAAGTGGCTAATTTTCCACAGCAGCAACCAGCAAGAATTTTAATCGACAAGTCACTCAGCTGCAGAAACCTCCTGTTCTGAAAGGATTTTCCATCTTTTAAAATTTTCTGTATCCCAGTAAAGCTCTCTCATTTCACACAGATTAAGAGTTAATTCAGGTCAAATAAGGATTAATTAGTCTGTGTAAACCAGCCCCAGACAGTGATGTGCAGGAGATCTTTTTTAAATTAGTTGCTGTTACTGTAAGTCTGTATCTTCTGATGGCAAGACCTCTGGTGTATTATAAATTTGCAATCAGGTACCCCATGGGATGTGAGATGAGGGAAAATGTCAGTCTTAACAGTGTTTAAATCCCTCCTGCTGCTGAACTGCAGCCTCTTTCAAATTAGGTCCTGTTGGCAAAATCAGATAAGGAGATGGAAATAAATGATGTGAACAAAGGTCATCAAAGAGTATCATTTAAATTGTTATTGACTGTGGGCACCAAAAAAAAAAAAAAAAAGCACAGCATGAAAACATACTTAATAAGAGGAGATAATAGGACCATGGAGATAGGTCTTTTTGATTCAGAGGAAAAACATCAAACAGTTGGGGTGTTTGTGTATGCTTTTTCATCTAGTTTACAGGTAAGGGGGAGATTAATAGAGAATATATTTCACAGACCAGGCCAAATCACTTTGATATGCCATATGCACTAAGATCAGAGATTATTTGTTCGCACTGTATTGCAGGAGTAGAGATCAAACCTGTCGCTGTTGGAGGGACTTCCACGATCTCACAGTAATCTAAAATATTTAACAGAGTTGCCAAAAACTCCAAGTGAAAAAAACCTTTTTTTTGAGGGTCAAGGTGTGAGAAAACCTTTCAAACAAATGCTCCTCCACCATTAAGTAGTGAACTCCAAGTCACACAGGGATAAAAGATAAGGAAGGAAATACATATGGCTCAGTCATTGCTCCTAAAGATTTGTCTTGCAGCTTTAGGGAGCAAAGAATCTGCTTGGCCACATCTCTCTGTGAGCTGGTTCCACAGGTGGGCTGAAGGGCAGAGTGGAATTTAGAAACTGAACTAAAGGATTTAGAGATTATTGGTTATTTTAATCCCCAGGCTCAGAGGACACACATTGATCTGATCCAAGCCATGACATACCAAACCAACAGGAAGCTGGACTCAATGATCCTTGTGGGTCCCTTCCAACTCAGGATATTCCATGATTATATAAATGGGGCTTTCTTTCTCTCTCCCCCCTTCCCCATACTATTGCTAAATGACATGCTACACTCCTAAACTCTTTGGAGAAAAACTATGCAAACATTGCTTCATGTTCCTCATTGTGGCCTTCTGGTACCTTGACGGGGCTTTATAAAAAGGAGGGAGAGGGACTTCTGGGGACTACATGGACAGAGAGTGATAGAACAAAGCTAATGGTTTTAAACTGACAGAGAGCAGGATTTGATTAGATATCAGGAAGGAACCCTTCCCTGTGAGGGTGGTGAGGCCCTGGCAAAGGCTGCCCAGAGAAGCTGTGGCTGCCCCATCCCTGGAAGTGTCCAAGGCCAGATTGGAGCAACCTGGGATAGTGGAAGGTGTCCCTGCCCACAGCAGGGGGTTGGAACAAGATGAGCTTAAGGTCCAAACCATTCTATGATTGTATGATTCCATGACATTTTGGGAAAGCTTGTGGGATTTTTCCTGTCCTTTATTGAGAGTGATGTCCAGTAGCGGTGATATGGGTGATAAAAGGGACTGAGGTACCTTGGTAGTTGTGCTAATGGAGCACAGATTATGATTGGACCTTTTCTGGGATTCCTTATCCTTAATCTGAGTCATAAGGAGAGCTCTGCTGTCCTAAGGAGGAGCAAACTGCTTTTCCCCACTGTTAAGCAGGGTCAGGTCTGGTGTGCAAATTTTCTTTTCAGTCAACACACACCAGTGGAGCAGAACGGCCCAAGGTTTCCCCCAGTCCATTTTTCACTCAGGAAGATGTCACCAGAAATGGAAAGGCAGCAATTAAAAGATCCTTCAGAATAAAGTCCTGTTGGGGAGAATAGCTGGCTTACTGGTCTGGCTGTTAATGCTCCACTGAAATCACTCAGTGCTTCTGGGGGTACAGCCCCTAGAACAGACAAGAATAGCCATTCAAGCCAGGAATTTGTAATGTTTCTCCAGACCTCTCTTCTCTTCCCCAGAGTGGGCAAGGCATTTTTTTCCACAGCTTGTCTGCAAATACTTGCATTTACCTTGGAAATAGGCCCAACCTAAGAGATGTGCTGGGTGCTTGGGAGACCTTCTAATTTGGTCATGACAGGACTCCAGATACAAATGCCTTTGTAACATGGATGCACACTCAGTCCCGAAAGGACCAAAGGAGCCAGGGCCCATTTGTCCTTCTAAGAGAGGACTGTGGAAGAAACAGGATTTGAATAGTGCATTTTTAAATGACACATGAACTGCAAAAAGACCACCATAAGACAGGCACACTCATCTCCTGGGTTGGACTCCGCTTGATGCAGCTCAGCCCTGTTGAGTCCCATCATTATATTTGACAGTATTAATCTGAGGCTGCAGAGACCTTGATCAGATGCACAGCTCCTGAGGAGCCAGGGGCCAGGCTTGCAAGAAAGCTGTGATCTGAGATGCCACTTGAGCAGCATCTTAGCAACTCACAGGCTTTTTCTTCCAGAGGTTGTAGAAAGATGGCACTTCCTTTTGTTTTATCTACAAAGACAATGGGCAAAGCGTTTGGCTTTTCAAAGGGTAACCTGGATGATGACAAGAGTTTGTGACATGGGAACTCATTATTCAGAAAGACTGCATAAAAGCCTTTTCATCTTGAAAAATGAAGAGTCCTGCTGCTCTGCAGCAGAATGAGACCCACCTGCCAGGCAGTAGCTGTGGATGGCTCTCCCTGAACAGATTGCAATGAAGATGAACACGCTGGATTGGAAAAGCTGTTTCCTGAGATTTTTGCGTCCAAACACCAGACTTTGCTTGAGGAGAGGCAGGTTCATATTCCGTCTCTGGCCACCAATAGCACAGACAAGCCTCTCCTTTCTGCCCTGGGATGCTATTCCAGAAACACAGGAGGATTAAGCCAGGCATTTTACAACCAGGTATGTTGCAGTAACCCAGTGCTGGCAGGGACGTAGATGCATGTACTGGTCACATATTACTAAGTGATTTGGAAGCCACTTCTCATGCAGCAAGTCCTACGACCAAACACAGATCCACAGAGAGAAGCACCAGGGACCACAGCCATGTCCCATTAGAATTTAACCCTTTGCAACCTCTTAATTTGTAAAACGAGGGAATGCTTCCTTTTCCTGTTGTGTTTACAGAGATTTTAAACCTTTCCCTGTGGGTCTCCCTCGTCAATATGCACATGGCTCTTGTCACCGCAAGCTGCATTCGAGGACCTCCAGGCTACAGCATATCACAGACAGCAAGAAAGACACTGTGCCTGGAGTATGAAAAAAGGCTGAGTTGGAAAGAGAGAGAGAGGTTACAAAGGAGACATGAAGTTGTTTTCTTGCCCTTCAGGGCCATGTCTACATGAGCCAATTTAATACCTATTACTAGAAGTATTAGCGCAGACAAGGCTTAGGTATCTCCATGGAGCCAAATTACATCCCTGAGCTGGCATTTCTTTTTCCATCCTGCAGCTGTAATGCCTGAATCATGCACTTATCAAGGGAAATACATCCTTTTCCATCGTCCCAGCCTCCTGAGGGTTTTAAAGCCCCGATGCCTGCCAAAGTAAACTGTCTGTGGCTGCCATGCAGCCAAGTGTCAGGAAATGTTGACTCATCCCTTGCACCAGGGCCATGCTGATAACACTGTGGGTGGTAGGGCTGGGAAGGGACAGAGGCTTCCAGGTGTGAGTCTGAGCAGTTCAACAGGGAGGTAGGAGAGCCCCCAGCTGAGCCACTGATGGGTATCCAGCTCCCAGGTGCCACAGCACCCACAGGATAGGGCAGAGGAGTTTTTAAAGCCTGTCTATTGGTTTTAATTCCAGCAGTAACTACATGGAAAGGGACCAAGCTCCACCTCCACAGCGGCTCTGCTGGGTATTCTTGGATGTGCCTTTGTCACACCAGTCCACTCAGATGGCCAGATGTGGTGAGGGAGGACGGGACACACATTTCCAGTCTTTCCCCAGCTATCCTGCCTGTGGATCATGGGTCCTGCTGCAGAGAGCTCGAATATTTTGTCTGCACAGAGTGTATCAGAGTGGAGAGTTCAGCACCCCTGAAACACGGGGCAAAGAGCTTAAAGTACTGACCAGGGGCTGCTTAAGAGCAGTCAGCAGGAAGCATTTGGCTCAGGGCCTGGCATGAATTTAGTCTGTCTGAGCCATGGCTGTGCCCGTAGCTCACTGCCAGCAGCTCCCGTGGGAGTTCCCGGGAACAGTTCAGGATTAGCCCAGTCCTCTCTGCAGAGGGCAGGACTGCTGTGCCAACAGCATGACAAGGTGGAAGGTACAAACTTGCTCAGGGATGGAAGGTACAAAGTGGCTGCTTGCTGCTACATGGAAACCAGTCTCCTGGAGCACCATAGGTCACCTCCAGACTACTAAAAAATGTTTTAATGACTCATATCGTGTCCTTCAGATGAGGTGTTAAACCAGGCTCCCTGGAGGGTATCGAAGTGGTAATCTAAGGCTGCACAATACTTTTTCAAAAGCAAAAAGGATGCAGAAGAACTGGAGCAGAGTCAGAGGCACCATCTCACTCTATGAAGCAAATTGAAGCAGCACACTTTGTGTCTAAACTGCTGCTGACACCATGGGAGACACAGCTCCCTGCTTGGTCCCTGAGCACAAACAGCTCATGCAAAGGTAAAGTGTGTCATATCCATGAGAGGTTTCCTCAGGCGACACGGTCGTCTTCTTATTCCCAGATTGTTTTATCTTCTGTAGCATTGTGCAGGCACAGAGGCATTTGAGAAATGCAACAAGTCTCCCTCAGCTGAACACAGCTGTGTTTGAATAAAGGCTATCTGAATAAACCAGGAATTTCCACTGCAGGAGACACGATTTAATTTCTGAGGAGATACACTGGCTCTGCGAGCACTGGGTATTATTCAAGTACTTAAAATAGACGCCCCCAAAGCAAAAGGAAGACTGTAGGTGCCATTCATTCAGCAGGCAGCATCAGTACTTGCCCCTCCTCCACTCCCCGGCAGCATGGAGCCAGAGCAAATAACAGCAATAATACAAGGCTGTAAACTCTGGAAGAAAGCAGACATCTGTTGCCCATCAGATATTACACCTTGGTGACCATGCAGCTCAGTAAGTATGAAAGTGATTACTTATACTTTGACAGCATGGCTGCAGCACATAAATAGGGAGCTTTGTACAGCAGACTGGAAAGGAAGAGCTACAAACAGCAGGAGAAGCCACCATTTCACCTGCAAGAATGTGTCCATGTTGCTCCTATTGTTGCTGTGAGACAGCTGCAGGCTGACGAAGAGCATATGGACCCTCTCAGGTAGCCTTGATTTCACCTGGGTGCCATTAATCAGCATCTGCTGCACTGCTGGGGGCAGTCCAACCTCCCATGGGTTGCACACGAAGTCCTTGGAGGTGGTTGTATCTGCAGCATCCATTCTCCAGTGCAAGACAAACATTATGTTGACCTGTCCAATTACCTACTTATGTAGCAACTTACTTATGTTCCACAGCATAGATAACACTCTTTCCTCTTGTTCAGCTCTCTTAGTGTCCAAAGACTGCAAATAGGTACTTTTGGATCACATCTAGGCAGACTGAAATACCTCCCCTTGAATTATTGAACACAACCCCCCAATTAATTTTCTGTTGTGGCAGCAGAAGGGGCTCACAAAAAAAGTGAGCAAAACCAGGCATGGAGAAGGCCCAAAGGTTGGGAAACCTTTTAGGACTGACAGTTCATGGTGATGAAGAATCTGAGTAAGTGAAAATTGTGGAATCCAGAAGTTTTTCTCATTTCTGATACAAAAGCAATGAAGTTTTCACTGGAGCTGGGGTGAGGAATATAAAACCCAGTAATTCATGTTGTCAGATTATTACATTTTTGTGTCTTCTTCTGAAGTAGCTGGAGATTGTAAATCTTCAAGAGAAAAACCTGGAGTAGAAACCTAGTCCAGCAACATCTACGTTTTTATGCAAAGAAACCTGGTCTAGTCTAAATAGAGGCCCCAAGGCTGAAACTCTCATCCCACTGTCCAAACTCTCTGAAATAAGTCTTAAATGATGCACAAATAGGACAAGTTTCACATCTCATTTTTCTTCCCCCAGTCTCCTCTCAGGAGGAGACAGATGTGAACCAACCCCTGTAATTCCAGCCAAGCCCTTGCTCTTTTGGAGGCACAGCAACAGGGACTTAACCCCCACTCTGTCTTCTGGAAAGGAGATTTGGGACAGCACCTTCTGGCAGATAGTATCACCCTCACAGCTGATTCTGCCTTTGTTGAAGCTGGACCACAAGGACGGGGCTTAGAGGGGAATTTTGGGTCCCCAGGTCCCTTTTTGTGGCGTCAGCTCTGTCAGATCCAGCAGATGCAATGCAGAACACACAAGGAAACACACACGTGGAAATCAGGCTTCTTGTCCAACCAAGTCTGAATTATGGGTTGCTGACATGAGCCCTGGATCATGCAGCATTGATGCTCAAGCATCTATTTTTAAAGAAATGGAATAATGGGGATGTTATCCACCTTGCTTTATAGCAAAGCTTTTCAGTCTACAGGTTTTCTCTTCCCTGCATCATCCTACCCCAAGCCCTGCAAATCTGGACCTGTGTTTCTCCAGGTCCTTCACCAGCCAATTGTCTAAAAAGATTCAGATTGTGACCTGAAACTGAAACCTTTTCATGCGTATTAGGAGAGTATTAAACAGCAAATTCTAAAACTAAATTATAGTTTCTCACTGCAAGTGTTTTCAAAAAAAAAAAAAAAAACTATGTCTGCTTTCAATTAAAAAGAAAAATAAAAAGTTCCACAGTTGACTATAGTCTCCCTCCTTTCTGCCCACAGGCAGGCTCTGGCCAAACCCTCACTGGGAATAGAGCAACAGAACTCCACTGAACTGGTGCATTTACATCGACGGGCTCTGGCAGAGGATCTGGCCCAGCCATTGCCTGGACAAGCTTGAAAAATCTCTGCAGAAGATCCCCCGTCCTTCCCTTTCCAGGCAGCTCGGGTTCCTGTTGAGCATCTCACACCTCTCTGCCGGGAATGTGTGATTTATTTGGCAGCTGGGCTTTCCCTCCCGGGGAGCTTCCTAATAGATCTGTGAAAGCAAAGGTTACGTGGAGGCAGCTCCAAGGATGAAGTCATTGGCTTTGCTCTGAGACCAGAGATTTTAGCCAAGCCCGCTGGTTTCAATAAAGAGAAGCTCGTGAGTCTGCTGTTTGCCCCAGTGGGATGAGTGCTATGCTGCAGTGCCAGGTGAGGCTCAGGAGGCAGGGGAGCAGGCCCTGCACAGCCAGGCAGGCACAGCAGCTGCCTGGAGTGACAAGGACTGCCCTAAGCTGTCTGCAATGCCTGTCAGGCTTGATTACTCTGGGGATTTAAGGCACCAAAGCCATCTCTAACCCTTCCTGTGGGCAGGCAGCCCAGTCACTCCTGTGCCCAAGCCCGGCACGTGGCACTGCCCACACAGGGGCTGCCAGTACCACTGCTCACCTGAGCTGGGGCTGGCACAAGGCGGGCACCAAGAGTTACCCCTCCTCTGTCTGCACCTGCCTCACCAGCAGCATCCAGATCTGAGTACTCAAGTTTTGAGTATGCTGCCTTTGGAAAAATAACTCCAAATAATCATTATCAATCAGCATTACTGATTACCTGTAACTATAGTTGTTCATAGAGATTGATCAGAGCTGAGGATTAGATTAGATGTTAGGAAGAAATTCTTTATTGTGAGGTTGGCACAGGTTGCCCAGAGAAGCTGTGGATGCCCCGTCTCTGGAAGTGTCCAAGGCCAGGTTCAACAGGGCTTGGAGCAACCTGGGCTAGTGGAAGGTGTCCCTGCCCGTGGCAGGGCAGTTGGAACTAAATAATCTTAAAGGTATCTTCCAACCCAACCCATTCTATGATTCTGTGAGTATAACTGAACAAGGGAAGATCTTTCCTAAAGCTGAAATGCATATATATGTAATACCCTGCTATATAATAGATACGTCCGTGCAGATGCACAGCTGGGAGCACAGTGGGCATAAAGCAATGCAATACGTTGTCTTTTTGACCTTCTCACCAAACCCCTGCCTGCTAATCCATCTCCCTCAAGATTTATTCCCAAATCCAAATTTTCTTAACAATTTCCAGCAGCTCCTATTGGGGATGAGGGGAAAAGAACTAACATAAAATGTTCCTCTGTCTCAAGAAAAGATACATCCATAGCCATGACTATGTTGGCTTGAGGGTCTCACAGGCAATTTTCAGGCCACATCTTTTTTCATCTTAATTGAGCATTTGCTTTTAATATTGGAAGGGTCTGAGTTAATGCATTTTGCATTTTTTTTTGTATTTGTATATAATTACATGCTGTTAGAGTAATTTAGGCCAGATCCACATCCAGTGAAATGTGTGTGAATACTTCCAGCAACTTAAGTCAGAAAAGAACATTACAGCCCTCGCAGAACTGATTAAATAGTTAAAAATTCAATCTTGTAAATATTTTTGTGAATGAAAGTGGGTGGCTGTGACTCACGAGCACTTGGAAAACCACAGGGCATTAGGGAAATGTCTGCAATTCACAACAGCTTCATGCAAGTCAGCATAAATTAGCGTTCATCCCAAATGTCATAGTCTGTTACTCATTGCTCCCTAATTTAATACACTGTGGAAATACAAGTGACGCTGTAGGACTTCAGTGACCAGTCACAGACCGTGTAAAACTGAATTGCAAGCACTGAGCACTTGCAGCAGACATATCCCAAACTGCCCACTGATACCAAAGTGCCTGAAGAACAATTACAGCTAAAAACTCTGACTCAGAAAAGGTTCCTGAACAATTCACTGAGAGAAAAACTGCACAGGAGCTCACTCCACCAGCAGTACCCAAACCCCTGAAGTCCTTAACTTTCTGCCCTAGCTATAAAGCTCAGTGTCATTCCATGCCAGAGCCATAAGGATGCCCTTCACCTTCCCATTTCTCTCACAAGGTTTTTAGAGAAGTAGCAAATGCCCCTGATCTTCCGCACTTTGGAGGGCAGGAATAATCTTAACATGGTGTGTATATGCAGGCATAAGTATCTACATGATCTAAGATTGGCTCCCAGCCAGTCAAAAAAATCAGTATTTACATGAGCCATGATTAAATTTCTCCCTGAGACCTGCAGAACAAAGGAGTCTTTCAAAGGAAAGACACCAACACTGTGAAAAATGCCAGGTCAAATTTTTTCCACCAGAGAAATCTAAATTTTGATCATATTCGGTATGACTGGTCCTTTTGATGACCCTGTAACAGGGATTATAGGTTTGTAGTGTTCCCTCTGAGGAGGAGGTTGCCACAGCATCTCAACCATGCTCCAGCACTCACAGCTGTGAGGCCTGGAGTATGCTCCAGCTTTTGAAAACAATCCTTAGGAGACACGTGAATATTATTCCTGCAGCTCCCTCATTCCTGAAAGCGCTTACTGAGCTCCAAGAGGCATTATAAGGAATGGTTAATTAATAACAAACCTGGAGACCAGTGTCCCGTTATTCCTGTAAAGCTCACCCTCTCTGACACCTGGCTGTGAAACACAATAGCTGTGCTGTAACACAAACAAGAAATATTTGCAATAATTACTTTGCCTGGAGTGGTTTTTCACCCATTACACCAGGACCACAGCCATCAAATCCAATTTATTCTCCGGGGAAACAAGTCAGTATTTGATATCCGAACACAGGCTCCTGGAAACTCCTCACAGCCTGAGCAGGGCACTGCTCCCCTGCAAGGGCATGACACATCTTGGAGAGTGAAGGGATCTCCCTCCTTTCTGATGGAGGTAACTATTTGAAACCCTTTATAAAATAGTAGAAGTACAAAATGAGGGAAATTCTATCTTCCCCAGATGTGCTACAGAAGCAAGAAGCAAGCTTTGGGGAGCCTCCCCAAAAAGAAACCTGCCCCAGGCGTCGCCCTAGCTCATTCCTGCTATTTTAAGAGAGATCATGTCTTCTGGAGGGTCCTCTCTTGGCAGATGCAGAAGTTGCTGTGCCCCACTCCCACCCCCAGTAGCTCTGAGCTCCTGTTGAAGGGCTCTGCCCCACATCCAGCTGTGCTGCACGAGGGTGTGATGACAACACAGCTGGCTGCAGGCACTGCTGGTTCTGCTCCATGGGAACCTTCACCCTGACACTCAAAAGATAACCAGAGAGAGGAAAAACAGGGAATGAGAGACTGGAAATGACACCAGGTCAAACGAGTTTCAGACAAGTTTAGGGATGAGGTGGATTAACCCCTGCCCAGCCCAGCAGCTGTTCCCATTAGGCTTCATGGGGAAGCTGGCTGAAGGGACTTGGCTTGGGTTATACAGGCAGCCAGGACCTTTAATAAATGTATTAATAGGGATTTAGTCTTAATTTAATCAAAACAAGCTATTTCAAAGAGGAATAAGGGCATGGTTTCCTCCACAAGTTGAACTAATTGGTTTAAAACATCACACCCTCAGTTAAACAGGTGTAGCATCATTTAGAAAATGCCACAATGTCCATCAGAAAGGGAAACTCCTTTTTTAAAGACCTCTTACAAGAGCTGGAGGGAGTAGACAAGCTTTTGGGGACTAAAGCTCTTCTGTTGTGTCCCAAATCTGAAATGGAAGCACTCTCGATATTCTTCGCTGCTGGGCCCACACTGACAACACAACAAGGGCTGCACAAAAATTATGGAGGGTGATAAATATTTTGCATGTCACATCCCTCTGCAAAGTGGGTAGGGTTTTATGTGGACTGAAATTATTTTTTAGACAAATGAAATTATCAACATAATACATGACTTCCTTGATTTTTGAAATATTCTCCACTAATTTATGGGGAGAAAACCTTGAAAACTTTCCTGGCATTTTTAGTAATTTCGGTTCTTACAGACCAGATGAATCTGTTATTCAGAAAACCCAGTGACTATATTTTCCTGTTTTAATGACAATAATTGTTAACAATGAAGACTCTCGTCTTTGAGCTGAGGACACTGAACCTTGAGGAGCACTTACCCACCCTTCCCACCACAGTTTGGATGAGCTCTAAACGAAACCTGAAGCAGTAAACTCAAGAGTCCCATCCAGCCTGACCTTGAATGTCTCCAAGGATGGGACATCCACCACCTCTCTGGGCAAGCTGTGCCTCACCAGACGCACTGTAAGAAACTTTTCCCAGTGCCTCATTTAAATCTGCTAAATGGCGGCAAAACAAAGTCATCGGATTGTGCAGTTTGGCTGCAGGAGGAATCCCATCACTCAGCATCACCTCAGTCCATGCCTGGGCCAGGTTTCCAGCCTGCCTTGGGTGAGTGCGGCTCATTTTGGCAAGCCCCTGCCCCACACCGGTTAACAGCCTTTTCTTGCATGGCCTCGTACTGCCTGCAGTCATCCCAGGAGTTCATGTCTTACATCAGGGCCTGAACCTCACTGTCACACCCTTATGCAGTTAAAATGCCTGTTCTCTATATTCACTCAGATTAAAATATATACTATAAAGCAAAGAGAGGGACTGATCTCATTACAACCTCTTCAAAATGCAGTGTGAGGGGAGCACATTACAGGCAGGACATCAGCCCAACCAATCTCACAGTCTCCCTGTAAGGCTCTGCAAAGGAGCAGGTTTTCCCCGTGACACCAACCCCAGAGGATACCATGGGATTTGTTGTGGGGCAGGAAGGTGGAGACGGGCAGGGATTTGGAAAGCCAGAATGAAACCTGGGTAGCCAGAAACAGGGCAAAACAGCAGGGTTCAGTGTGGGAGGTCAAGACTAGAGAAGCCACTAAAGTGAGGCAGGGACGGGTTGTAAGAGTCTGCTCTAGAGATACGGGAGTCATGGGAAACTGGGAGACTCTAGGATTCCATGAAAAAACTATGAATGTGATTATAAGGAGGGCTCAAGAGCAGCCCGAGGACCGCTGTTTGTCTGCAGAAGTGAGTCAAGGAGCATAAAGGAGTCACAAGAATGGAGGTCCCTCAACATGTCAGACCTCAGATCAGCCAGCCCAGCCCAGGTTCCACGTGCTCTGTCCATGCAGAGGACGTGATGTAAGAAGCAGTTTTTATTTTCCATGAGATCAAAACCCCAAAATGCCCCTGAGGACCAGTAACAAGGATTGGTGGGTGCCCACCAAATTAAGGCTTTTTACTGCTGAAGTGCTTGTGATTCCTTAAGAATTCATGATTTGGTCAGATGGTGCTTGATGATAAATGACCTCACCCCTCTGGCGTCTATGTTTGTTAGTGATCTCAGGAGCATTACACGTTCTTGCTATGGGAAACAGAGACATGGTTTGATCAACACCAACTCGCCACAGTCACAAAGTCACCAAGCACTCAAAGGGTTGTGGTAAGTAGCTCCACAAAAAGTCAACAGGATGCTGGGCTGCATAAGTAAGGGCATCACTATCGAGAGAGAGAAACCATTATCTCACTCTGTGTGCCAAGCCACACCTGGAATGCTGTGCTCAGTTTTGGTCTCCCCTATTGAAAAAATATGTGGACAGGCTGGAGAGGGTCCAGAAAAAAGTCACAAAGATGATCCAAGAAAGCTGTCGTATGAGGAAAGGGAGGAGCTGAGGTTGTTCAGCCTTGAGAAAAGGAGGGTGAGGGGAGACCTCATCACCATGTCCCAGTATTTAAAATGTGGCTACAAAGAAGATGAAGATTCCATTTTTACAAGGAGTCATATGGAAAAGATCAGGGTACAATGGGCAATGGGTACAAGATACTCCTGGGGAGATTCCAGCTGGACACATAAGGAAAAATTTTCACAATGAGAACAGTCAGCTACTGCAATAGTCTCCTGAGGGAAGCGGTGGATTCCCCAATGCTGGATGCTTCTAAGATTTGGCTGGACGGGATGCTGGGCCATCTCTTCTAGCATGTGCTTTTGCCAAGAAAGGTTGGACCAGAAGATCCCTGAGGTCCCTTCCAACCTGGGATTCTATAAAGTCAAGGCAAGGTTTAGCATTTCCCAAAGCAAATGAGCCCTCAAAAAAACCCACAAACCCCAGAAGGACGTATTAAAAAAATGCAGAACTGGGCTGAGTGAAAGCAGTTTGCAGGAGTGCACTGATTTAAAATGGGGCAATGTGCCTGCTGGTTTAGCTCACTGGTCAAAGGGTGGATCAAAAGTCCTGCCTGTGGGGAGAAAAGTGCTGCCACCAGTTTATTCCATGAGTGTGGCGCTGATGGAGCTTCCTCTGTGGGTTTTAAACACAAGGTTTCTCTATAGCATCTGCAAAAGAGTTACATGCCAGGCTGAAAGCCTTTACACATCTAACATTTCTTATCATGTCTTCCACCACCCTCATTCTGATTTTCATCTTCAACTCCTATGTAAACATCAGTGTAAACTGTAATATCTGTGCTGAAACTCAATTGCTTTAAATTGGCTTCTATATAGGGAGGTGTGGAGAGTTGCTCTGGTGTACAGCAGCCCTTGGTCAGGACAGGTATGATGCTGGGCACCTAAATCCTGTTGGAATAATCTGTGCATCCCACTCCCAGTCTCTCTCAGAGCGCACGTTATTGCAGAGCTGTGATGTGTGAGATAGGGCAGGTACAGGGTCTGTATCAAAATTCCTGCAGTGGAGGAGCTGTGTGCACTAACACATTTACTTGTCATTATGAAGTGCAGCAGAGCAGATAAAACCATTAGATATTTAAAAATTAGTTAATGCTAGGATGCAACGATTTGGGTATTTTTAATGTGGCTTTAAATTGGATCAATATTTTCCAGTTCATTTTACTGTAGATTTTTAACCCTGCTATTGCACTCGAGCTCTGTCTTCTGAGCAGCAGGTAAGGCAGCAGACAGAGGAAACACTTCCACTGGGATGTGACCAGTTGTTGCAGGAAGTGCGTCAGCTCCTGGAGACTTACTAGGCAGCATCTCTTTTATTCAAGAGAGCTTAATTGTCATCCAGGACATCTGGGACAATCTCTCAGGGGCTTGTGTTGACAGAACATTAACTAACACATGAAAGCTCTGGGATCCCATGACATGATCCATCACTGAGTAAAGACAAGTTGCCTGTATCACATAGGATGAATTCATTGAGGAGCCAAATCATTAGCATAGAAAGGTCATCTACTTGTCTGTCATTATCGTGTGAGGCAGATAGTCTATAATGTGTGCAGCAGTTCCCCATGGAGCAGCAATCAGCCCCTTGCTACACTATTTGATTGTTCTTTTTACAGCTGGTGAAGAGCTTTCTCATTGAAATCTGCAGCTGTAAACACCTGAAAGCAAATGTGTAAGCCTTGGCTGCTCCTGTCATCTGTATATGAGCATGAACAACCTGGGATAAAAAAGTTCCTTGCATGAAATTTCTGCTCTCCACTAGACAGTCAGGCTGAAAGATCTGAAATGGGAATATTGCTTGTAGCAAAGTAAGATTTCAGTTTTAAATAGCAGAAGTCTGCACCCAAAACAAAACCTCCATCTTATTTTTCTCCCTGGTTATGCCCAGAGTTCTACCGGGTGCTTTAACCACTTGGCCCTAGACATCCACCAACAAATGACAACACTGCTGGTTCCTCTGGCTGTTATCTCCCAGAAGGTCAGGTAAATCTTGCCAAGCCAGCACTAGCTGGACAATTCTCACCTCATCAGCCAACCTTCTGAATCTGCAAATAACATCAAGAAAATGCCCCCAAACCAACGTATTTTGGAACTGAACAAAAAAAATCAATCATTTTCTTCCATCAGCAGTGAGCATATGGTTTATGTAATTTAATTTCAAACTTGGATATCATCCCATTTGACACTTGAAAAACACAAAACCATCCCAGCTATGAATATTGTTTTACCATGACTTGCTCTTTGGAGGTTTGTAGGCTCAATACTCTTTTCCACAGTGTTTGATTTCCAGTGCTGCTCAAAACATGAGCCGCTTTCTGTCACCTCCTTTGCTTTGCGCATCTCCCAAGGGTGGCATCTGGTTTCTGGGCCAGAACACCTGTCCTCTCCTGCACTGTGTCCATGGCTGCCTCTCTGCAGCTGAGAGCAGAACACTGGTGGTAAATTGTACATGGACAGGTAAGTCTGTAGTGTGTCCTTTAAACGCCCTCTTGGGCAGGCTTCTTGTCCTGCGTGGCAGCTCTCTGTGCAGGGCTGGTGGGCATTCATGCATCGCTCTCCTCAATGACAGGGCCAGCACAGGATAATAAAGTTGCGTATTTCAGCTGGTCTGAGGGTCAGGTTGAAAACTTGACCCTAAACACCAATGATGCGTGTCTGGAGTGTCAGTATTTCACAGACCTTGGGAGCTTTGTAATGGCAGACTGTCCTGCCTGCCTTTGTGATAACCTTGCCAGCAAACAGATCTATAGCACCTCACAGTATATAATTTCAGAGGTTCCCATTCAGAAAAGAGGCACCGAAAATCCATAAAAATTGAAATATAGTGGAATTTGAACCAAGGTCATGCTAGCTTGAGAGATGACCTGCTGTGTTCAAAATTAGCCTCACCCAATGCATGTACTGCTCAGTTTACAAGTGATGCTCTGTCCCCCTGGTATTCAGAGTGACAAAAAGAAAAATGTTTGCAAGAAAGGATGGACTGGTGGCTACGAAGGGCGTAAGAAAGGTGTATGATTATTTCCCCTATCCCCATGCATAAAACAGGCCAGCAAACATTACTCTGAAATTCCTCTGGTGAGACTACACATCCTTCTCTGAACTCACTTTACCTCTGAGAAGAGTCAGGATAAAATCCAGAAAAACCCCCCAAACTTATTGACCTCAATAGGGCAAAATTTTCAAGGTGCCTTTGGGCAGAGCAAAAAAAAAAATCTCTGTTTTTCTATGTTATAAGCATGACTGCATCTTGTCCCTGCCTGGCAAACAGGAGTTGGTTGGTCGTATGAGCTCCATTAATGTGCTATTGGCATTTTATGCATGGGAAAGGTGACCTATTGCTTTGCCCATTAATAGATCTTCTACCTGGGGATGTTTCTATAAGCCAGATAAAAAGTTAGCCAACTTTCTCTGTTCAGAGTCACACCAGCTGACCTCAGAGTGTCATTTTTCAAAGGATTTTGCAAACCAGTTGCAGAACTGCTGTGTGATGCACTTCTATCAGTTTTGCCCTAATTGACATCAACTACAAACACCCTTAGCCTAAGCTAAAGTAAGTACTCTTACGCTGGGGGAGGCTCCACACAAGGCTGGACGTGTGCAGGGACACTGGTTCCAGTTTTGCTGTGGTCAAGCTCTTGAGTAAAAGACAGCATCATCATCATGGCTAAGCTTCGCGAACGAAGGTTTGGGAAGGGCTCTACCCACGTTTGTTGCAAGTGCGTTGGTGGCTAAAAAGGCCAATACGAGATAGGCAAGTCCGGTTGCAAAAGGCACAGCAGAAAGACTCCTTAGATGGTATATCCTGCAAGGCACGGTTCTTTCTGCGTTGTCTTTTCTCCTCTAGGGTGATCCTGCCTGCTTTCTCAAAAGCATCAGCAGCGTTATAGATGGTGTGTCTCCAAACCTCCCAATTGGAGGCCAGAGTAGACCAGTTATGGTGGTCAATATGGCCGCGGCTGAGATGTTGTTTCAGGGAGTCCTTGTATCTTTTCTTCGGGGCTCCTCTCTTGCGGCAGCCGGTGGCGAGTTCCCCATAAAGCAGGATCTTAGGGAGGCGGTGGTCCTTCATCCTGGAGACGTGCCCTGCCCCACGCAGCTGTGTTCTCAGTAACATGGCCTCGATACTTGTGACTGCTGCTTGTTCCAGAACAGAAGTATTGGTCACATAATCTGACCAGTGGATGTTAAGGATCGTAGTAAAAGACAGAGGATTTTGTAAAATGAACAAAGGCAGCGCAGAGGGACATGGGAGTGATCAGCTGGAGATATCCACACCTAAAGGATATCAAGGTGATTGAGTTTCTCAAAGCTGTCTTCAAAGGACAGAGCTAATGCTGCTTGAAAGTTTTCTAAAAATGCAAGTTCATCAAAATGGAAATTTTCTGCAGGAAAGTGTCCACTTCAACAAGGGTTGGATCTGAAAGCACCCTGAAACATAAAGTCTGGTGGTGGCAAACCCTTCCAGCTTGACACCCCTGGAAGTTAGTTTCCAAAGGATTTTCTGGCTTCACAACCACAACATGATTTTATATCATCAAAGGCAGTGTGCAGCAATCCCCTCCCCTTGAAACAGAAGCTCTAATACACCTGATCCCCTTTTTCATTTGCTCTGGCAGAAAAAAATTGGAAATATTCTATCAAGAGCCTAACTCTGTGTTAATATTTTCAATTTCAAACACCTGTATGCAATTCCTCATTCCTTTGTTGTCTGATCAACCCAATCCCACGGACACCACACCGGCCATCCAGGTGGATGCTGCTGGTGCCAGGCTGTGCTGAAGCCACCGCAGATCTGGCTGCTTGCAGGACACCAGAGTGCCGGGCTGGCAGGGGCTCTGCACCCCACAGATCCCTGTGCTGGTGCCAATGGCCCTGTGGCACAGACAGCAGCAGCCAAGAAGTACCTGAAACCCCTCAAGCTCTGCATGTCTCAGGCAGGGCTGACAAGCAGTGACAAATATGCCAGTGCATTGGCTTGCATTTGTCCAGTTTCCTTTGTATTAACAAAAGAGGGGGAAGAAGTCTAAGTAATGGACTATTTTTCTGCTTCATTTTACTCCTGCCTTCTCTGCCCCCTGCAATCTGATTTTTTACACCTCATTTATGTGTTTTTATTCAGCTCATCTTCGTGTTTTCTTTTTTTCACACCTTTGGATCAGCTCTCTCCCCATGTCTGGCACCTGTGATTATATCCTTCAGCTTCACAATGCAGACTTGCAGAACAGCATTTAATAACAGGGAGGATTTGACTGACTGGAGCTTTGATAATGGTGGTGGGAAAGGCACAATCACTGCCTTTTCGACAGTATACTTTGCACAGAAAGCATTCGACAGTGTCACAATCTGATAAAAAAAATTCCCAGATTCTACCCATAATTATACCTTCTCTCCTTTACCTCTCCACCTTCCTTTCAAAACTAAGCTATTGTGGGTGACACCAGTCCCCAGGAAGGTGGGGGTGGTGGGACACAAACCTGGAGACAAACAGAGAGGAGAAAAAGAGTTCAGTTCACCATGATTTTGCTCAGCCTCTTTACCTGCCCACACTTCCACCTGTCTTTTTTCAGCTGATACCTTGTTCTCAGCTCATGCCAGCTTGTCTGTGACAGGGTGAGGTTTTAGGATGACAAAATATCACCTGATTGGTGGCATTTCTAAAAGAGGAAAGCCTGAAGGGCTTCAAGGAATTTAGAAAACCAGGTGAACTAAGAGGTTGCATGGTGTTCAATCATCAGCTCCACTCAGAGTCATTGTTGGGAGGAGGAGGAGGGACTGTGGATGTCCAGCTCTTGCTAAAAATAAGGTGCATGTGTGCTCTGCTGCCTTGGGACTTCTCAGGGTGATTGGACCCCACAGCAGCTCTGAAAATCTACAAACAACAAGAAAATGCCCCCAAAGCAATATGAGGGGAGAGGGCCATGGCCCTAGAGCCATTCATGGTGCTTCCCAGATTTGGCTGGACTTTGGGTTAGCCCTGTACCTTCACACGGCTTTAAACTCTCCTAAACAGTTTATAAGTACAGGATGGACTGTCCAAAGCTCTCCAAGAGATGTCCGTGCCCAGAGATCTCTGGCAGCCAGAGATCAAAACACATTCAATGCCCCCAACACCACTGAGATCTCAGGTCATACAACTGCTTTTGGAAACATCTGTGGGCACAAGGAGGGGACAGAGCTGTGACCTTCCCCTCCCTCCTGGGATACCCACCCAAACAGCGCAGCGCCAGAAGCTGAGACCTCCCGGCACTGATGTTCTGATTTAAGCCAGCTGGGAGTCTGGGGGCTGGTGTGGATGAGGAGGGTTTGAGGCACTCCCCGTGCTGCTGCCGGCAGTGACAGGCACTCGAGTCCCTGCTCTGCCATTCTCCATGCTGTGTTCACTCTGTCTCACAGAATTTCCAGTAAACCAGGACATTGCATCCATCAGCTCTGGCAAAGGCCCAGCACCGTGCAATGGTTTTTAAGAAGCATCTTTGGGAAGAGAGTCAAGTCCTAGCTGTCCCAGCTCGTGTGGACACGGCATAGTTGATGTTAAACAGCTGGGGAAGCAAGAAGCTGAGCAAACATCCAGGAAGGATATGAGGATGGGGATTACTGGCATCAGCTTCTGCCTTAATACAGTAATGTGGAAAAAAAAAGCCGCTCTTTTTATGATCTCAGGGCTGCCCTTTGGCAGGAGGTCCTGCCCTCGGGCTGTGATCAACGGGGCACTAACAAGCCAGGTCAGATTGATGGTGGTGGCTGTCCATGTGGGAGCTGCTGCAGGCAGGGGGGGCAGCGACGTCCCAGTGCCCAGACAGAGCTGGAGTGGGACAAACACCAAATCCAGCATCACAGAATCATAGAATGGTTTGGGTTTTAAGGGATCTTAAAGATCATCTTGTTCTCACCCTCTGCCTTGAAGGTTCAGGGACACCTTCCTCTAGCCCAAGTTGCTCCAAACCCCATCCAACCTGGCCTTGGACACTTCCAGGGATGGGGCAGCCACAGCTTCTCTGGGCAACCTGTGCCAGGGCCTCCCCACCCTCACAGGGAACAATTTCTTTCTAATATCTAATCTAAATCTCTCCTCTTTCAGTTTAAAACCCTTCCCCCTTGTCCTATCACTATCTACCCTTCTAAAAAGTCACCCTCCCTGACTTGTTATGAGTCACCTTTAAGTACTGAAAGGACACATTGAGGTCTCCCTGGAGCTTTCTCTTCTCCAGGCCGAAACCCCCCAGTTCTCCCAGTCTGTCTCCACAGCAGAGGGGCTCCAGCTCTTGGGACATCTTAATGGCCTCCTCTGGACCCATTCCAACAGGTCCACGTGTTGTGCTGAGGACCCCAGACCTGGACGCAGCTCTCCAGCTACAAGTATTCACCCACACTGGCTCAGGGATAGAGCCCTTCCCTCAGCTAAGCTGTACTCAGGGTCAGGGCCAAGGCAAATACTAATCTTTTTTTTTTTCTTTCTGGGTGGGGATCAGCCCACCTTCCAGAGCAGTTGCTTTGGTTATAGCCCTAAATTAGCACCACAGCCATGCAAGGGACAAGGCTGTCAAAGAGCCAGCCAGACACTCAGTGTGCAAAGACAAGAATAGGAAATAACTCCATGATAATCACCACTTTTGTCATACCATTGTGCTATTCATTTTTGGGGAATCATCATTTATACTTTATTACACAGGGCTCTGTCTTCCTCCATTAAAATCAATGGCAGCCGAGGACACAGCCCGTTTGGTTATGGCCTTCCAGGCAGCTCAGGCACTTCTGGGAATCAGGAACAGAAGAATAATGCGTTTCAATAAGCAGCTTATCGACCAAGCAGGAGTTAAGTGAACCTGTGGTGTGCTTCTCAAGTTTCTCTTCTCTCACATGATTATTGCACTTTACTCCTGCTTTGCTTTTGTTCCGTTGACAATTGATCCCTTGGAAGGACTCACCCCAGCCACAGCCCAGCATGAGGGGTGCACTGGGGTAATGGGACAGTGATTTTCTCCCCTTGGTCCCACCAGCTCCCTCCTCTCTACATTTTGGGATTGCCAGTTGCTGCACCAGTGACCGACTCACTGGATGTGGATCTCCAGACCAAAGCTGGGGTCACAACCTGCTTTTCAGAGAGGAACAAGGAAGAGGAGAGGTTGCACAAACGTCAGTACAACGATTTCCCTTGAGAAGCACAGGAGCAATTGTCCATGGTTCCTCCTAACCTCTTTAAATAATTATAATAGAGGCACTGCAAAGGAATCCAGGGTGGAAAAAAAGCAGTCAGATGCTGGTTTTGTTTTTTTTTTCCAGGGCTGAAATGGAGAATCCCAGCAAGAAGCAGTCTGGTAAGTCACAGTAAAGCCAGAAGTGGGACATGACAGACCTTGTGTTTTCTATTTGGGGATGAATTGATCATCTTTCAACTCTGGGTTGGCCGGATGCCCCGTATCCATGGACCCAAGAACAGATCTGTGCTCCAGCATACAGAGCTCTGACCTCAATGCATCTCATCACAGGGATTCCCACAGACATCCCAAAGCAAAGGAAGGAAATCTTAATACAGTTTATGCTCCAGTGTTACAGGGAGGACCCAGCGCTGAGGCTGAAAGTCTGCAGGATCTGGGAGCTGTGTTAAACACATACTCAGGTAACTGAGGCTACGCCGCATAACTGGCAGTTCCCGATCTCTGCTTGGTACCAGACAAGGCACACAGCCATCCTCAGAGGTTTTATTTCTTTAATGCAATTATCTGATGCATTTTACAACATTTATGAACAATACAAGACATTCTCAAAGACAGTAAGCATCCATGGATTACAACCTGTACCCTGCAGCTCCTCCGTGTTGTGCAAAACAGCATTAAAAGCATTATTTAAGCTCAAGCCAGGGACCATTTCATTGGCCAAGACAACTAGAGGTGAAACCATGTAGTGCACAAAAGCTGTGCATGTGGTGTGCATAACATCTGCTGTGCAGGGCACCTGCTGCGGTGCAGGAGTGGGACGTGTGGGAAGATTTTAATTACTCACCATAGCAACCTACATTAATAGCTCTAATCCCCCATAATAAGCTTGGTTGGTCCTTCTCCCGCATCCACAGAAATACCTCTAAGAAGGACATTCATGCTGTAGATCTGCTCTTGGACGCCCAATGCCAAACTGCCAAGCCTCAGCATGAATCCCCATGCAAAACAGGAACACATCCCTGGAAGTGTTCAAGGCCAGATTGGATGAGACTCGGAGCAACCACGTTTAGTGGGAGGTGTCCCTGCCCGTGGCACAGCGGGGCTAGAACTATGGTCTTTAAGGTCCCTTCCAACTCAAATTGTTCTGTGACTGAAAACCAGCCCCATCTATGAGAGCTCTGATCTGCCTCTCCACGCCAGACTTACGGGGATCCCACCATGTCCATCCCCAAATCCATAGAGCTTCGCATACTCTTGCTCCTCCAGCAGCTGAAGCAAGCTCATTTTGTGCAGTGAACCAGCTTGTAGCTGTTACAGGATGGTTTATCCTGAACTCATTGATCTTACCCCATTGATCTGAAGCTTGGATTAATTTGAAGCTAAACCTCTCCCATCAGTGTCAGGGAGATGGCCCTCTAGGAATCAATGGAGTTGAAATATTGTGTCCCTCCTCCCAGCAGACACCTCTGAGCCACATGTCTGCATCTCACTCTCCTGCTGTGTGAGAGTTCTGTGTGCTGTGCTGGCAAGATGCCAACTGCCCTATCATCCTGCAAAGAGTTTTAGACCCTAAGACGAAATGCAAATTCCCAAAGGAAAACAGAAAATGAGTTGCCAAACTGCACAACTGACCCTGCAGAGGTGGATGCAGAAAGTTCTGCCGAATTCAGTATAGAGCTGCTAAAAACTACAAACAAAACCACAGAGAGGAGACAGGGATGCACCAGACAATCACAGCTTTGGTGTTTTCACTTCTCCCTCACCTGTCTCTCAGTTCATAAAGGTGATCTGAGCTTTGCCCGCTGCCAGCACCACCACAGCTGTTGGTCTCTCGTGTTCCACTTCTAAACACACTGTTACCCCAGATCTCATAAGCCTCCTTGGGAACAGGCTGTAGGGCCATGACTCTGCAGCACGTCCTGCCACTGGCAGCTCAGCACCCACAGCACCGTTACTTGGCCATGGCCAACAGCAGCAGCAGCTCAGATTTCCCACATCTCTGGTACCAACATTTCATATCTGTGTACTAAGCCTTTCTTGGTTTCTTTTACACAAAATCACAGAGGGCTGCAGAGCTGGAGGGACTCTGGAAATGACAGGAGCTGCAGCAGAGTCAATGCAAGATGATCCAAGGTCCTGCTCATCCTTACTGAGGTGGACATTTCTCTCGAAGCAGTATCTGCACTTCATCTCCCACCATGAACTGTCAATTGCCTTTGGGAGACTCCCATGAGAAGACAACAACAGCAACATGTTTGGGGGACAAAGATGCCCATGGAACTCAGCATCCCCACAGCCCCCACCACAGAGGGGAAGAGGAACCCACTTGTTTCATTCTCAGCACTCCCTTGTGCTGAGAGTTTCAACTCACAGCTTCCCCAGCATGTGACTGAGCCCATTCCTCTGCAGGAGCACAGGCAGAGGGTGACACTAATTATACCAGAGGCAGATGTCTAACAAATAAACAGCCTTGGAGAAATGATGTGGCAATCCAGCTGCAGCGTCCTCTGCCTCACCTTGCGGGTTCCCGGGAAAGTGTGAGGCTCACGGCACGAGGCTTTGGGCACTGGGAAGGACCAAGGAGGGGAGCAGCCTCTGCTTACACCAAGGAGCTTCTTGTGCTCACCTCAGACTCAACATTTTTGGGGGGTTTTTTGGTTTGGGATTTTTTTGAGTGACAAATCCACTGACTCTAACAAAGCAAAAGATTAAGGTAAGGACCTGGCTCTTACTGTCTTCACAGAAACACTTTGTGCAAGTCTAGTGCTTTTTATGTGAAGATTGTAATCAATCTTCTACAATGCAGTCTCATGAGATGAGCTAGTATACTTATTTTATGACAGAGATAATAGTAACACAGAGACTCAAGAAAACTATTTAGCAACACGCACTTAAAGACACGATGTTTGCTACAGATCAGCTTGAGGACTGGCAATTCTGGGAGAACGCAAAATTCACCTAGCCCAGGTTCCTAAAAAGATGTGGCTATAATTCCCCCTCTGGTATTTTCGAATAAGACTTTGAGCTCATTTTGCAGGACCCTGACCATTTGAAACCTGGCTGTCAGAACACCCCCCAAGCCCTCCCAGTGACATCCAGGTGATGATGGCCTCAATAACCTCTTTCCAAAGCTCTCTCTGGCAGCACAAGCAGGAGCTGAGTGCTCTTGGAAAGATTGCCTGGATTTGGGGTACTGTCCATGAGCACCTTTTACAAAGATGAGGTAGGTAGAAATGACGCCAACATGGTGAGGGTCATCCCTACCATGAGATGAAGGCTCTGCCCAGCAGACAGCCCTTACAGCTTTCCCTTTCCCCACAGAATGCCCCTTTCCCACAATCTCTTCCTGAGGAGATGCAAGACTCCAGTCTCAAAGGCATCCATCTCCCGTGGGTGTGTCCAGCTCAGCCCTCCCTCGTCTGTGCTGCACATCCTGGGAGACCTGGGCTGTCTGAAGCTACAGGTCACCAAATTATAAACCCAGTAGGAGCAGTTCTCCATGACTGCCAGACCATACAGAAGAAGAGGGGTTAGGCTCAGATGGCTCTTTTGCAGGGAGGAGGGGAAGGGGGGAAAACGAAAGGAAAAAGAAAGAAAAAATAAAAAGACCAATGTTACATTGTTTATAGATTACTCACTCCTATTTTAATTAAAGGTTTAAACAGAGCCCTGAAACCTGATAATGGACACTTTAGCAGAGGGGAGCCACATGGAACCAAACCTTAAAAACCATGAAAGACCTGATTTATATGAGAGGGCAATAAAACATCAGTGGAAAAAGAACAGCGGTGTCTGTGGGAGCAGACTCTCATCTCGCCTTTGACCCTGTTTTATACTGGTGTGTTTCTTCTGGTTTCCATCTGGAGTTACTGGTTTAATTGGAACAAATTAGTCCCAAGACTTTGTTGCGGGAAGGGGATTGTGCTTGGACACTGCTGAGCATGAGCCCCTGCAGAAAACGTGGTTTTGCTGTGAGCCAAGGACTTTTACCCCCTTCCACAGGCATTTGAGCCAAATCCCAGCAGGTAACGAGCCTGAGATGGCCTCAGGAACACTAGGGATATTTGAAGTTGGGGAAAGAACCCTGCAGGAACTAAGTTTTGCTGATTTTAGAGTGAATCACACCAGACTATTACACACTGAGCTTCGTTCCACTGTGAACTAGAAGACCCAGGTTAAAAAATGGCTGAACAGGGGGAGTTTTAGGAAAATGGCAACTGCCCACTAACTCCCACTGAGCGACAGGTCTGCGGCAACTCTCAGAGCAACTTCCTTCCAGCTCAGCAGATGGGCAGGGGGGACAGGGGCATGTGGGTGCTCCACAAACGACGTACAACCTTAATTGTTTCAGTTTGACACCCATGATGAACAGTACAATTGTACACATATCTGGCAATTGAAGTAGATACTCCAGAGAAGAATTACAGATATTTAGCCAGACCTGTAAGCCAAGACTGAGAAAGAGCCAGCTCCTGTTTCTCATCTCTGACACCCCACTGAGCTGCCTTGGGTCCATGGCCCACAAAATTCAGCTTGGTTAGATCCCAATCTAACTAATCCCCTATCTTATTGCCCAAGCAATAAGTTGGGCTCACGTCACTTTAGGGGGCAGCTACACACTCAGATGTCATTTAAAATAAAAGAAACCCAGAAACTCAGAAACTTCAAGTGTGGAAACTCATGGAAACTCCAGGCATGGCAAGCAGCAACAAGG
This sequence comes from Oxyruncus cristatus, assembly GCA_013399855.1. Taxonomy (NCBI): domain Eukaryota; kingdom Metazoa; phylum Chordata; class Aves; order Passeriformes; family Cotingidae; genus Oxyruncus; species Oxyruncus cristatus. Next base: position 365,286 of record VXAY01000611.1, on the reverse strand, counting down.
CACTTGCTCCATTTCAACATATAATTTCTATTTCTCCCTCTTTTTGCTTTGGTTTAAAGGCAGAGTGATGCAGCAGTTGAGTGCGAAAAAGCGTAAGAGCAGGCAACTGCCTGGTTCAGTGTAGACTGCTTTAATGATAAGGCACTATTTGAACATTATTGTAACTGCAAGGAACAACAAGAAAGATGTTCTTTTTGACAGTGATGTCCCCATCACTGTCAGGTGAGATGGGGACCTGAAAAAGACACATGGTCAAACTGTAATATGTATTCAGGGAATGCTACCACACTATGACTCCTGCAAAGTCAGCAGAGCTAGAGTTAAAATTTGTCTACATCATCTTAAATATGGGGCAGATCACAGCTCGAGGAATTTGGCCATTTTAAGCTTCAAAATGCAGAAAGTGGATGTGTCCTGCTGAACCCATGTTGATGTTGAACAGGCTCACCACAATCTAGTCCTGAATCCCTTCCCTGTGATCCTGCTGAGATGCTGCTGGGCATCTGTGAGCACTAAGGACCCTACAGAGGAGGAGAAAAATGTAGTTTAGGTGGATTGGTTATTTTGGTGTGTATTTTTGATTGTTAATTTTAAAAGCCATAAGAAATTCCCATGAAAGATATTCTTTCTTGGTTCTTCCTCCAAGTTATGCCACTTTGCAGAGTAATGAGAATTGGGAAGTTTCATGGATAGAGGCAATAAAAGTTTCTATCTTTAAAAATATTCCATGTTAGGGAGTGAGAGCTGGAAATCCCAAAGAAGATTCTCCATGATAAAATTTAATGGAAAGTATTTTTCACTGAAATACAGAAGGGAGGAAAAGCCAGACTGCTTCCAATGAGACACGGGAACCAGAGTACAGCACAACAAGGGGTTTCTTCACTGGTTTCATGGGAGACAGGAAAGCCCCAGTCTCTGGCATTTGGGAGAAAATCAGTGGTTTAGTCCTGCCTCTGGGGTTGCTGGGAAGGGCTGCACTGAGCCTGGCTGCTCCAAATCCCTCCCACAGCTCCTGGCAGTGCAGCCCCCAGGAAACTCATAGAGATGTCCAGCCCTGCCCAAGGGTCACATACAGGCTCACTCCTCAGGAAATGTTAAAAACTCCCTAGAGGGAAAAGAGAAAAGAAAATTTGGAAGGATTGTTGCGTTTTCTCCCACTCCAACACAAATGTTTAAGGCATGAAGTTGACAGGCCCCTGAGCAACCTCAGAACAGTGATGGCAAGAGCAGCATCTCTCAAACACCAGGCCACTGCAGCAGGGCAGGGGTTGTAGTCCTGCCTCATGGTCCCAAACACAGATGGGGCCTGGACAGGGTCCCCGTGGGCTCCCAGGGACACCCACCAGGCAACAACTCCCTTGAAACTGGAAGTACTCATAGACATTACCAGGATCAGGCCCTCTAAGCCATTAACAAAACAACACCCTATAAATCAGGCATTTTGGTTTCCTTTGAAGTGTTCCTAATAGCAGTAAATGTTAACAGCCTTTTTTTTTTTTTCCCTCATGCTACTCTGCATCCCCTAAATAAGGCTTTCTGGACCCAAGGGACTTTGATGGCCCCAGCCAGTACAGCCACTGCTCACCACAGGATGCTCTGAATTATAACAATTTTCCGAGCAATATATCACAATGTTTCTCTACTGAGAAGTGGAGAGTGTGAGGGGGAGAGGGAAGAAGGGAAAGAGAAAAAAAAAAAAGAGGAAGAGAAGCTTATCTAAATCTATTTACATGGAATGATTATTCAATTAATTTTTTCATTACACTTGCCAAAAAGAACTTGCCCGTGTCTCTAATGCTGCGTGTGAGATCTCATTAATAATTAATAGCAGCAGCTCTTTCTTCTCTGTTTAGCAAGTTGGGAGCGTTTGTCTTTGGAGGTCACACCCCCCATGCATGCAGGGACACACCCTGAAGGTGTGGGGACAAACTTGTGCCCTAAGCGACTGTCAGTGGGGTTCCACCTCCAGTGGGGTGGTGTTTGCCACTACAAATGCTGTGTGTGGTGAACAGACACTGGATTGCAAGAAGGAACAAGTCCTCAATCCCACTAGTCCCACCTCCCCGCCTGGTGCTTGTCCCTCTGCTCTTCATGGCCAGCTTGGGGTGCCCCGTCCTGTCTTCCACCCCTGCCATTCTTTGTCCCCTGTCCTAGTTAGAACAGCCGGGACCAGTTCATCACTGAGTGTGACCCAAACTGTGGATTCTACACCCTCTGTGTCATTTCCCAGGAACTGGAACCAACAGACCCTTTGCAGCAGCTGCCCAGAGCACCCCTGACCCCTCAGGGT